>BPLS01031096.1:1460-29213 GCA_019656275.1 Rhododendron kiyosumense
TCATTTTTGAATATCCATATTACCATTTTACAAACACCCCCCCCCCCCCCCACGCGCGCGAACACACTTACTTTTTTCTCCCTCCCAAATAGAGTACTACTCCTTCCGTCCCATTTTCATTGTCCATTATTCATTTTTCACTTTTTTGTCTCTTGCGTATATCTTTCAATCTATAATATTTTTCATGATTTTGACATCTTTATGTTATAGAACAAATTGAAATATATCAAATAAGATCCATATTGCATATTTTTGGAGATTCACATTGAAAGATATAAGCGATTGAAAACTGCACGAACATCAAAAAAGGACAATAAAAATCGGACGGAAGGAGTAGACTATTACTTTTGGATTTGGCTCCAATACCATTATTAGTTGTTTTTTTTTTTAATTTTACTTTTCTAAAAAGGGATAAAATAATAAAATTGACCAGAAGTAAATGTAATGACGATGTTACCTTAAATTTAGAGAAAGTCAATATAGGTACAATAAATTGGGACGAAAAGAGTATTAAAACTTAAAAGTGCACTAAGGGGGTATTTCCAACTAACAAAAAACGCTAAAAACTTAACGCATTTTACCATATCGTTTTCACTAACAAAAAAGTTGTAGCATTTTTACCATCTCGTTTTCATTAATCAAAAAGTTGTCAACAATTTTTTTTTAACTATAGTAATTATACTCTCAAACCCATCAACAACTTATTTACTATCGGAAATAATTTAACATTTTTTAACAATTTATTCAGTACCGAAAATACCTAACAGCTTTCCAATCATAAATACTCCTAAAAATCTATAAAATTTTCACTACCGAAAATTCAACTGTGAAATGTAGGGGTGTACACGATCCAAATTGGTTCGGTTCCTTAAAAAATTAATAACCGGATCATTTCAAACAGTTCTAGAAAATTGGGAACCAAAACCTAACCATTTTATGCATGGAACCTAATCAGAACCAAACCGCAATATCTGTCCGATTTTTAGTTCGGTTCCGGTTCTATCCAATAAGCATCCAAATACTTATTCACAAAATATGAACTCATAAAATTAAAGAAATAGGAAGATAATTTGCTGGAATAGGAAATGAAGGAAAAAAATAAAAGATTTTTTATTAAATGAAATTTTATCTCTAAATAAAGTAACCTATCAAATTCAAATACATATTTAATTACACACACTTATGTATATCTATATTTATCTTATCTTAGTTTTAAACGATCCGGTTCGGTTCTAATCATGGTTCATTAATTGAGAATCAGTAATCGAACCAAAATTAACGGTTCTTATTTTTTTGGAACCATAACCTAACTGTAGAATCGTATAACCGGACCAAATAAGACTATTCGGTTTAGATCGTACCGATTTTACGTTTGAAACGATTTTCTTCAATACTCGTAGTGAAATGTGCCGAACATGTGCAAGCCTTAAAAAAAAAAAAAACCTTATCAACTACCCAAAACGTGTCCCTTCTGTTTTTACACATCACACTCCCCATACCGATAAACAAACATAGAGAGAGAGAGAGGGGTGATCTTGGGGATGGACGAATTGAAGCCAAGGCCAGCAAATTCCAGCCCCCTAACCCCAATCGGATTCCTGGAGAGATCCGCCACGGTGTACGGCAACTGCCCATCCCTGGTCTACAACGACACGACCTACACGTGGGCCGAAACCCATGCTCGGTCCCTCCGCGTGGCCTCCTCGATCACCTCCCTCCCGGGAATCGACAGGGGCCGCGTGGTCTCCGTCGTGGCCCCCAACATCCCCGCCATGTATGAGCTCCAGTTCGCGGTGCCCATGGCGGGAATGATCCTCAACAACATCAACACCCGCCTCGACGCCCGCACCGTGTCCGTCCTCCTCCGCCACAGCGAGTCCAAACTCGTGTTCGTCGATCACGAGTACTCCTCCCTCCTCCTCCACTCCCTCTCTCTCTTCCCCGCGTCCTCCCCACGCCCAAAGCTAATCCTTATCACGGACAAAAATAATTCAAAACAGATAGACTTTTCGGACGAAAATTTTCTCACCGATTACGAGACCTTGGTAGAAACCGGCGACCCGGAGTTTAAGTGGGTCCGGCCCGATACGGAGTGGGACCCGGTCGTGTTAAACTACACGTCCGGAACGACGTCATCGCCGAAGGGAGTGGTTCACTGCCACCGTGGGCTCTTCGTCATCACCGTCGATACTTTGATCGACTGGTTCGTGCCGAAACAGCCCGTTTACCTGTGGACCCTACCGATGTTCCACGCCAACGGGTGGAGCTTCCCGTGGGGAATCGCCGCCGTGGGCGGGACCAACGTGTGCTTAAGGAGATTCGACGCCGGCGCAATCTACGCCGCCGTGCGCCGCCATGGCGTGACCCACATGTGCGGCGCTCCGGTGGTCCTCAACATGCTGTCGAATTGTCCGGACGGGAAGAAACTGGAAAAGCCTGTTGAGATCCTGACCGCCGGAGCTCCGCCGCCGGCGGAGGTGCTCCGGCGGACGGAGGCGATGGGGTTCCGGGTGAGCCACGGGTACGGGCTGACGGAGACGGGCGGGCTGGTGGTGTCGTGCGCGTGGAAGAGGGAGTGGGACAGGTGAAGTGTTTTCTTTCTGCTCCTGTTTGATTCCACTCACGTTCTCTTGCGTTTGGTTTGATTTGATTAATTTGGTTTGCTTCACACATCTGTTTTGTTCTTCAACTTGGTATTTGTAATCACCGTCTGTTTATCTGGATTCCGCATGACAACAGGTTCCCGGCGGCGGAGAGGGCGAGGCTGAAGGCGAGGCAGGGGGTGGCGACGGTGGCGATGGCGGAGATCGACGTGGTTGACAGGGAGACCGGGGAGAGGGTTAAACGAGACGGGTCGGGCATCGGAGAGGTGGTTCTGAGGGGCGGGTCGATTATGCTGGGGTACTTGAAGGATCCGGAGGCGACGGCGACAGCGATGAGGGAGGACGGGTGGTTTTATACGGGGGACGTGGGGGTAATGCATCCGGACGGGTATTTGGAAATCAAGGATAGGTCTAAGGATATTATCATCACCGGCGGCGAGAACGTTAGCAGCGTCGAGGTAAGTTTCCCTTATTTTATTTTATTTTTTTCTTGTTTTTCTACTGAATAGATGTCCTTGAGAGTTGAAAACCCTTTGATCAAGATGGACTGCAATGAATACGGGTGCAAATTGCAAACGAGTGGAGTCGAGCCGATTTTTTAGGTGCTTAACTCGTTTAATATAGATCTTGAAACTCAAAGTTCAAGAATGATTCGAGCCAGGTTTTAGAGTATTGGATTCAACTCTTTTAGTATAAAAACTTAAAACTAGAGCTCAAGCTCCGTTTAATTATTAAATGACTATTAATAAAAAAAAAATTATTAAATGACTAGAATCAAATCGCCAAAACCTGCCAAGCTTTGAGCTGCACCTAAGAGCATCTCCAATAGGCTCAATTCAATCCTAGGCAAAAAGACTATCCAAAAGGTCCAATAGCCTAAACAATTGGCCCCTTCAAAAAACTGCAAAAAAAGAAAAAGAAAAAGAAACCTCCAAAAAAGAGCATTTGAACTGGAAAAAAAGGGAAACCTGCAACAGCTCTTTTATTCTCTTGAACTGGTAAACAGGTAAGTATAAATAAAATTGTTCCAAGTGCTTCCAATTGTAAGTATAAATAAAGGTTTGGTGGGAGCAGCTAGATAGGCAATCAGGCAATCGATCAGCTATCTAAAAATTAGATCAAAGCCTTCGTGCCGTAGCAGAAGGTTACTTGTAATAGCCTAAGCAGATTTTGTACCACAGCCCTCAACTGGATGAAATATCCAACACATTATGCCTTGTTCTCTTTATAATTCAAAAAGAATTTTTCAAAAAATTCCCCATAGATTCCTCCGATTTTCAACATTTCTCTCTCTATCTCTCTCCACTTATTACCCCTACTATTTTTCAAAACGCTTTTCAAAACATAAACCAAACATAGCATAAATTAATTTCTCTTTTCTCATTTTTCTTCGTACTCTTCTTGCAATCGCACACCCACCCACTCTTCCGCTGTCCCCAACAACTAAATGCTCATTGGGACATTTTATCAAACAGCTAATATACAAACCAAGCAACCTGAAGGATTGTTCTATCAGAGTTTATACCATTGAGACCTAATCTTCTCCAATTTCATACCAAATTGATATGGCTGAAAACAATACATAATCTGAACTAGAATCACAAGTAGAACTTGTAATTTTGAAAGAGGGAGAAGCATACCTTGTCTCAATGTTAGGAGGATGAAAAAGAATGGATAGGTCCAGCAGAGAGATCGGGAATCTCAGCAAACCCAACAATGAATCTGCTTGTTGAAATAGAGATGTGAAAAGGAGGGAAATCGAGAACTGTTGGGCGGGAGAATGGAGATGAGTCATCAGAGAAAGCGAGGGAAAGTGAGCGTTAGAAGAAATCGCCCAAAGACGAGAGCTACAGTGCCACGCCAGGCCAAACGAGGTACTGTAGTACACAACCAAATCCCTGAGCGCGGAGCTAGTCTGTTGGGAAGGGGTTTTTGGACTTTGGCTAGTCATTTTGCTGAAAAACCTCTTTTGCTTAGCCTATTGGAGATGCTCTAATGCATGCAAGGCCAAGTGCAATAAGAAGTAGTAGCTAAATTGCCAGTAAATGAAGCATTTCACTTTTTTTCTAGTCAAATAAGCTGGAAAAACAAAATAAATAATACTACCAATTATCAGTAGTTGTTAGCAAACACTCTTCATTAATTTTTAGCGTGCTGCAGTCAGCGACATCATAATATTCTTGTGAAGTGACATTCATCTGGTAAATAGAGGTGGACATATTGTTTGAGGTTGTTATAAAGTATATAATAAATGTTAGATACCGTTCCAGTTTCCCTTTTTTTTTCCAAAACTTCCTTTTTTCCAAATTTCAAACTCAAATATAACGAAAATAAAAAATAATTTTTCAATTTTTTTTGCATCGTATTAAATATCTCAATGAGATCTACCAAACAAGATCCATAGTGAAAGGAAAATTATTTACATAAACACATGATTTTTTAGCTTGAAATTTACCTTCCTTTTCAAAAACCCATTTTTTCCAAAAGTGGAACGGGCTACTCTATTTTATTATGTGATTGATCTGCTATATTTTTTAGGCCCCGTTTCTGAAAAGGAAATAGAGTTTATTTTTTAAGAAGATAATTTCAAGTTCAAAAATCATGTGCTTATGCAAATAATTTTTCTATCAATATGGATTTTGTTTGATAGATCTCATTGAGATCTTTTATATGGTACAAAAAATTTTTTTTAAAAAGTTTTCATTTACATTAATTTTGAGTTTGAAAATGTGAAATAAGTACTTATTTTTTAAGAAGGTGTTCTGGAACGGGGCCTTACTATACTAGTATTATTGGTACCTTTTAGGGGCGGAGCCAATATGTGATAGGGGGTCACATGCTCCCTTGGTACTCTATCTTGGATTCGGGGTGTTGTAGTGCACCCCGCATTGCACGTACAGTGCGGTCGATCTGACCGTCCATCTTGGCATTGGATGGCTCGGATTTGAATCTGAATAATGGATGGCTTGGATTTGTAGGAGTTCGGATTAAATTCGAGCTGTTCATGCCAAAATGGACGGTCTGATTGGCCACACTACAAGGTGTAGTGCAGCTGCCGCACTACAGCCCCTCTCAATTCCTTTATCCCATACGCCTTTTATTTATTTATTTTGGGTTACACCTATTTAAAAAATATTAGAGAAATTGGAAATTTTGGGTATAGTATTTATTATTTACTTTGTTTTCACGTATTTTCAACAAAATCAATAGACGACTTAAAGGATTAAATGCTTGTTTCAGAGAGGCCTAGTATTTTTTATCTTTTGTGTTTATGTTCTGAATACATTAAGCTATAAGCTATTGTGCCTATTAAAAAATACTTAAATTTATGTGCTCAGTATTTGTTTGTTAAATTTTACCTTGAATTAGTTTAGTTTGTTGTGAAATGTCGCCCCCTCTAAACGGGATTCCTGGCTCCGCCACTGGTACCTTTACCAATAGGTAGAATCGGTGCTTTACTCACACCCTGCGGTGAATGAGGCAGCAGTAGTGGCACGGCCAGACGAATTCTGGGGCGAAACTCCCTGTGCTTTTCTGAGTCTGAAACCAGGGATTGGCCGCGATCCGACGGAAAAGGAGGTTGTAGAGTTTTGCAAGGCGAAGATGCCGCATTACATGGCGCCGAAGACGGTGGTGTTCAAGGATGAGCTTCCCAAGACTTCGACCGGAAAGTTACAGAAATTCATACTTAGGGAGATCGCAAAATCGATGGGGCCAATGAGAAGTCGTATGTAAACAAGAGTGTATTGTAGGCTCTTGTATGAGGATGAAATTTGGTAGATTCACAGCCTTGTTAGGTTAAATTTAGTTTCTATCAAAATATGAAGTGTGTAGAATCTGTGAAAAAAAAAGTCGGGCAAGTAGCAAAATTGGAGGAGAAACACGTTTTCCATTTGTTTTTGGACAGAGATTGACGGTAAGGGTTTAATTGATGAGTTCTTTAATACGTCAAGTGCTTATATGATATTTCGTTAAGGTCAAGTGTCTGTGTGATTTGTGTGAAATGTCAGGTGCTAATATGAAATTTTCTCTTGTTTCTATCAAAATATGAAATGTACTTCTCACGCGTCAACAATTGTGACAATCCCACTCTCATCTTGCCTAAAAAACGTAGGTATAGTTTTTTGGACAGCGAAAATGTAGGTATAGTTGAATAGTTGATACTCCCTCGACCTGTCTCAATTTTTGATAGATTCACAACATTGTAGGTTAAATTTTGTTTCTGTTGAAATATGAAATGTGCTTCTCACAATGTCGATGATTGTGATAGTCCCACTCTCATCTTGCCTAAAAAATTTAGAGAGTTTTTTTGGACGGCAAAAATGAGGAGTATTCTTGGAAACTCAATGCTTCTTAGAATGTATAGTAATTATTTCGTCTCCTCAAAAAGTTGAAATCTCAAAATTAGACAAATAAATTGAGGTGAAGGGAATATATAGTTAGTTGCGTACTTGCTATTGAGTAACTTGAGCCTAAGTTTTTGGGTCCTGTTTGTAGGTTATTTTCATAGGATTTTAGGCCAGCTAGTGGTGAATCATTAGAGACACGTAGGAGTATTGGGTGAGTTCTCCTAAACTTATACTAAGAAATTAAGTTGGTTTTGTCTTTATTTGAATTTTTTTTACATTTGTTAGTTTTGCAACTAACTTTTGTGGATTATTGAATCGTCTCGACGAGAGGAATCGGAAAAATATTTTTTTTTTACTTTTATCTGAGTAGTATTTTGAAAAATAACCACTTTTTAATAAAATAAGTCAACTTATTTCCTGATTGTACTTTGCAAAAATAGATTTCGGCTTATATAGGTATCTTCCGCAGGAGAATACACTAGTACTGCATGCTCCTTTGACAAAGTGGTTTAGTTGGGGGCCCAAGTAATTTTGATTTGCTTTGGATTAGCTCAAATTAAGCCCAAGGTTCATGGCCCAATTTTGGATCGAAAGCCTAAAGGCAACCAAATCTCACAAAAACTTTCGAAAGTTCAAAATAATTTAGAAAGCTCATATAGTTGAACTCGCATGCCGTTTTCACAAAGACATTTCTATTCTTTATTTTACCGTCACTTATGCTTCTCTCTCTGTTCAAAATAATTTAGAAAGCTCATATAGTTGAACTCGATCGCATGCCGTTTTCACAAAGGCATTTCTATTCTTTATTTTACCATCGCATATGCTTCTCTCTCTATGTTCAAAATAATTTAGAAAGCTCATATAGTTGAACTCGCATGCCGTTTTTACAAAGGCATTTCTATTCTTTATTTTACCGTCGCGTATGCTTCTCTCTCTCTCTCTCTCTCTCTCTCTCTCTGTGCTTTTATTGTTTTACATTGTTTCAGCGTGAAAACAACAAAATATATTGCTAAAATATTCCTCTTAACGACATATATTGGAGCTAGCTAGTAATACTAGCTAGCTCCAATTTACGTCCATTTTACTGTTGTACCTAACAACTATCGTTGTTAGTTGTTAAACTTGTTACATGCATACAAATTTATTGTTCGACCTAGCCCTAACAACTATTGCTTTTAATTTTATCGTTCTACCTAGCCCTCTACAATTTTATCGTTCTACTGTATTTTCGTCACCCACTTATACTACTACAAAATTAGAGTAAGTATGGACTTTAGTAGTATTAAATGCTAGTAAAGACTATGTGCTAGCAGAAGTGTCTTACTATGTAAGTAGTGTCAATATTGTTAGTAGATAGACGTAGACTAGTAAGAATAAAGGCTAGTGTGAATAGTATAAATCAATTATGTGTAATACTATTGTAGTGATGTAATCACCGGTGTCAGTATTCCCTCCTTTTGCCTATAAAAGGAGGGCTCTCCCCTTGTAAGTTTAAGTCAGTTGGAGGGCCTTTCAGAATGAGTGGATCATTTTGAAGATAGTCATAACAAGAATAGATTATATAACTAACGGGAAAGTCTATAATACACACCCCTTAAAAGGGTGAACCATATGCACCTATTTTATGATTTATTCATAACATTTTAGCATATTTCGTAACTTTTATTCTAGAATTCATAACTTTTCAGCAGTACGATTTGTAACATTTTCATTATGATTCATAACATTTAGGTGTATCTCATAACCTTTATACGATTCGTAACACTCTATAATTCATAACATTTTAGGGGTGCATATGATATATACCCAAATAATAGGTGTGTATTGTAGTCTTTCCCATAACTATATAAGCCCATATGATGGTAAATCTTTTATTGTTTGTAAATGGTAAGCCCTTTCTTTGATCATAACTTGCAAACCTTATAAATTCTAAATCTCAAGTTGTGTCCAGTTGGTGATACTTTAGCTTCACCATTTGGATATTTCTAAATAGTACTCCGTCCGTTCCATGTTATTAGCTAGTCCAGTACTATCGATATTCCAAAGTTTTCAAAAGAAACATGCAATTAATGCAGATTTTCTTGATAATTGATTAAAATTTTAAATTGTTCTTTGTTATCTGTTTTTAAAATACTTGTAATTGTTTGAGGTAATTTTTTGAAAATCTAAGTGCTTTTTAATCTAATTAGTTGTCTCCGAAAATGCCCCGTTGAATATATATTAGAAGCTAAGATGAGAGAATATAAACTAAAGTGGTTTGGTTATGTTTACCGTAGACCCATCGATGTAATAGTTAGGAGGAGTAATATAGTTACGGTAGATGATAGCACCAAGGGAAGAGGTAGACCGAAATTAATTTATTTTAGAAGCGGTAGTGTGCAAGGATCTAGGCTTATTGGATATTACGGAATACGATGTCATCGACAGAGCTCAATGAAAAATACGAATTTATGTAATTGACCTCAATTAATTAAGACTTAATACTCGATTTTGTTTGGTTATATATCCCAAAGTCGAACAACGGGGAAAGTAAAACAATTTCCTTTTCAAACTCCTTTTTTTTTTTATCGATCTTGTTATTATCAGCTCACTAGGCTGACACATTAGAAGATAAGAAAAATTAACACATATTTCTGTGTACTTTTTACACCTTTTAATACACATTCACACACTAAAATTTTCCTTTTTTTATATGCATTTCCATATTCTCTCCATCCTAAATTTTGGTCCACTAGGTAAAATTATGCAATTTTTGGATAAAAACAAAAAAGGGTTAATTTTCGTCCATAATTCGTTGGTTTTTTGCACCAATTTAAAAAATTTACCCATACTCCAGACCTCGAAACGTGGATGCCCATGCGCCTGACAGATTGGCCTTGTTTTTGTCAACCAGACACTTATGAAGAAAATAATATATTAGGAATATTTCCAGTTTTTATACTACGGAGAACTAAATTTTTTTTTTTTTTACCACAACGATAATAGGTGATATTATAGATTCAAGAAATAGTACATCAATAGGAAACTATATCCCTAAACAAGGGATCAAGAAACCAAATAGGAGGGGACTCAGTTCAAAGACTATACCCAACTTCAACTAAACTAATCGCTACAAACAGACGGAGCACTGCAGAAAACATTAAAAAACACCTACATAAGGGTGATAGAAGCCCCACAAACAGGGAGAAATCCCACACAGGGGACACCAAAGAACCAGAAAAAAGAGAAAAATCGGTAACGGAACCAGACGGAGTCTGCCGTATCGGAGCAGATTTCATCCACCCACCTAGATCTCCTACTCCAGCGGGAGGAGGACGCCTCCGGCAACCACGATTTGCAAGCCCCTACATTCAAAAGTCGTCGAATTGCACGACAGTAGAGGCGGAGGAGGGCCGGCGGATGGTGGTTTGGAGAGGGGGATGATGTGGGTGAGAAGGGAAAGAGAGAAAATCTTTGAGATCTATAATCGAGAGATTGAAAAATCCCACGAGGAGGAGAAATCCCTCCCCTCCCGTCACCCATTGGGGCATAAAACCCTGGGGGGGAGGGGAAGGAGAGAGATGGGAGCGGCGGCTTCTTTAGATTAGAGAGAGAGGGAGAGAGAGAGAGAGAGGAGGAGGAGGAGGAGGAGGAGGGTATAAAAAAAGAGCCTTACTAAAAATTTGTTGAAAACAAGGAAAGGTGGGGTATAATGATTTTAATTTATCTCCAAACCAAGAACTTGTCAATCAAAATTATGTAAAATTGGACCCCCGGCACCTTGGGGTTAAGATCCAGTCCAGTAATATTAATCTCTAGTGCGGTCTAGTTTTGGGCTTTTGTGGGCCCCTCTCGGGTCCATAATAATGATCGGAATCGTTCATTATGTAGAGCTCGTCGAGAATGGTATCCACTCAAAAAACTAGCTTGATTTAACATCGATAGATGCATGAACAAAACAGATTTGTATAAGAAAAATGCAATGACAAAAATTAAATTGAAACTCATAATTTTCCATTTTTTTTGTACAAATATGTTTCGTTCATGTATCTATCGATATTAAATCAAACTAATTTTTTGCGTGGATAGCATTCTCGACGAGCTCTACATTGCGTGGATACCATTCTTGACGAGCTCTACATAATGAACGATTTCGATCATTGTTGTGGACCCGGGAGAGGCTCACAAAAGCCCAAAACTGGACCGGACTGAAGGTTAATATTACTGGACTGGACCTTAACCCAGCACCTTGATTGTTCCATAAATGCATGCATGATTGCAACGGTCCTGGCGGCAACTGTACTTTCCTAATGAATACTAGCACAAAATTCTAGCACCGAAGGGAGGAAAAAATTACTCCAATTTTAGGGGTTTTTGGATGGTGAAAAATTTGTAAATTTTTATTTGCGGTTGAGAAATTGTTAAGTATGTTCGACAATGAATAAATTGGGAAATATCAAGTTGTTTTCAGTATATTCTTTTGCAATAGAGAGATTTTGTTTATCTAAATGAATAAAAAATGCTACCTGCGAGCATGTAATGCGGAATTCGGACAATTCTAATGTGTTTTTTATGGTTTATATTTGACTAAAAGTAGGATGTTGTTTGAAAATTGAACTATTCATTGTACAAGTCAACCATGTAGTGCAAGAGTGCACTATAGTTTTAGTGCGGAACTTGGACAATTCAAAAGTGTTTTTAATGGTTCAGATTTATTAAAAATTAGATGTTATTTAAAAGTTAAACTATTCATCGTAGAAATGAACAGCTTAAATCGTTCATTGTACCCTAGTAGTACACCCTTGCTCTGAAGGATGCTCGGGCCCGTACAACATTAGGATCGTGGACTCCGAAATCTGCCAAGAATTTAATTTGCAGAGGTTTTGGGTGTAGGTGGTTTAAGTGAATCTTCTATTTTTAAAATGTCAATAACCTTCTGCCTCTCCAACCCCTCCTCACGAGTGTGTTCGACGGGTCCGATTCCGGCGTCGTGGTTCTATGGGTTTTTTTCCTGTTTTTTCTTTCGATTTTTTTGTTTTGTTTTTGTTTTTTCTTATATTTCCAGATCGATAGTGTCTGTTTTATTGTACTGTTTTATTATATAATATCGGCATTTTCTGGTTGATCAAAAAAAATGTCAATAACTTAATTAGGGGTGGAAACTTTCGACATGAGAATCCGAGACGAACCCAATACGAAGTTAGCGGGTTAGAGTCAACTATTTCTAACACGGAATGCAAATATGATACGACACGATAATACAAAAAGTTAAACCGGTCGGGTTATGGTTAAAGAGAATTCTCACATAAACTCAAGGTGACACGATGCGGGGTGAGAATTTATGAAAGAACACAATAATACGACACGAAGTTAGCGGGTTATGTTAAGCTATTTCTGACACAGAACACGAATATGACACGACACGATAACATGAAAAGCTAAACAGATCAGGTTAGAGTTGAGAGAATTCTGACGCAAATACAAAATGACACGATGCCCACCCCTAAACCTAAAAATGAGAGCTGCGTTGACATGGAGAGAGGGAAATTGGGTAAAAATCACAAAACTTTTTGTAATTTTCATGGTTTTTCGCCACCATTATGGGCTCCACTGTGTTCATTGTAGTAATATGAATCATTCATCTTGTAGGGCCTGCAAAATAATATATTACTTTAAAATTCAACTTAATCGGATATCGATAGCTATATAAAAAAATTACATTTTGGTTCATAAAATATACGGTCATGGACGATTTAACTTTAGAAACTGGTGATAGAATCAGGCCGTTTGTTTAATAAACTAAAATTCAATTTTGATATAACTATTGCCGTCTGTTTAATAAACTAAAATTCAATTTTGATATAACTATTGATATCTGATAAAAATTATTTTCGCGTGGATATATTACTTTGCTAGGAATGCTCAGTGAGACTATATGAAAATTCCTAGATCACCTAGGTTTAAAGATTAGGTATGTTTTATCTCTTTGATTAATCAACCCACTAACCGATAAATAAACCAATCTTACAGACGCAAAGCAACAAAACAACGAATGCAACGATATACGTGAAAAACACTTGACAGGGTAAAAATCACGGGATGGAATCAAATATTATAAAACATTGCGCGGTCACAGGTAATCTTACCCTGCGATTTCTCACAAATAGCTCTTAGATTTACTTGCCGAATCCACATTCACCACACCCATTGCTTGACTGCTAAATGCCTTGAATCCTCAAGCATTCTAAAATACTTCAAGAAATCCGCCAAAAGTCAACTCAAGTAGTTTAATCAAAGTTTGTAAGAACTTCGTGAAGTTATGCTTGTTGCTCAATGATTCATCGATCTTCTTTTTGCTCCAAGATTCAAGCCAAAGATCCCCTTCAATATTTTCTAGATGTTATATAGGATGAGTTTTGGAGCGGCTATATAACATGCAGTAGTAACAAAATTCTAATAAGCCACATATTTATAAGTTGCAGTAATCGCTCATTTCTAAATATACAATGAATACAAAATAATATTGATTTTCTTTCATTTCCTAAATAGACACTCTAAAAATAAACTACAACTCGATAAAGGGAAATACAATTAAAGGTGTGTTTGTCGTTAAATTGCCAATAAATAGAGACCTCGGCCTATAAACCTAACACTCTATAAAATAAACGATTTAAATTACTGCAACGACCGCTCGAAAAAACCAAAATGGTCGGTGTCACGTCATTTGGATGGAACTTATACTCTCTCTCAACCTAATTTCAATATTTGTGAATACAAAAAGATTTCATGTATTTTTTCATATTGTTAAAAGAAAATGTATTTTTTCATAGAAGGACGGCAAACAAACCAAGCAACTTGCGAGTAACTCGAAACTCGGCTTGAAAATAGCTAAATGAACAAGCTCGAGAGAATTTCAGATTGTTTGGTTATCGAGCCAAGCTATAGCCAGCAGCTTTAGTTAGCCAAAGCTCAGCTAAAGTTGGCTTACGAGTTAAGCTATATAAAATAATTGTATGAAATATTTATAAAATGTGTACTTTCTTATTTCAGAAAGTCTGTTTACAGGCTTTTCATACACATATCATACACAGATCATTATGTGAGGTCTACTACGGGTCTCACACAAACGATTCAAACCGTTCATTATTTCAAGAACTCTCGCAAAAAATCAGCTTACTCCGATAAATAGAGATGCACGATCCATTTATCTAACTTTTCATTATCCTAAAATCCGTATGAAAAGTTAAATGATTGGATTGAGTCTCTATAAGTATTGGATTTAGCTAATTTCACTTGAACCCTTGAAAAAATGTTTTACATTTAATGAACAGTTTGAATTATTTTTGTGAGATCAAAAGTGAGCCTCACATGGAAATTTGTGCATAGAAATTTGCATGGATAGCATTGCTGTTCTTATTGTTTACTATATATATTTGGGAAAATTACAATTACCCCCATAAACTACCATCCGGCCACACATTGTCCCTTCAAACTACCAAATTCAACACTTAACCTCCTTTAACTACCAAAACTTGACAATGGCCCGGATGGCGTTAACAGAATCCATGAAATTGCCTTATTACCCTTCACAATTTTTGACCTTCCAATCCATCAACGGGAGCATTTGGTGGGTTCTCTCCTTATCTTTAACTCTGCCAAGGGGTTAGAGAGAGAGAGAGCCAATCCATCAACGGGAGCATTTGGTGGGTTCTCTCCTTATCTTTAACTCTGCCAAGGGGTTAGAAAGAGAGAGAGAGAGAGAGGCAACAACGGCAGCAGAGGTAGGGCTATCATGGCCTTCAAAAATCTCTCGAATACCCAGTTCCATCCTTCCCTCATCACCATCTTGATCCCCTGCCTGTCGTTTAGTCAGGATGGCGGTCTCTCTCGACGAGAAACAGAAGACTTTCTCTCTCAAGAAGTCTGAAGAAGCTTTCAGCACTGCCAAGGTAATTGCTCTGGCTGTGATGCCTTCAAAATTGATGTGGGTTTTGGTTAATTCGGTCGATAATCAAACCCCAAAAAAGAAGTAATTATGCTTTGAATTAATCAAACCCAAAATTGATGTGGGTTTTGGTTAATTCGGTCGATAATCAAACCCACAAAGAAGCTTTCAATGCCGCCGTGAATTTTCCCTAATGTAGGAAGTAATTATGCTTTTCCACATAGCACTAGTCACCTGTAGAAGCATGTCGCTTTTTAGTCCTATTTTAATTCTTCAATTGATGGTGCCAAAAGGTAATCCGTGTTTTGTCGTTAACATAGAAACAGCTAGAATTAGGCTCCGTTCGGTGCCAGGTAGCTTCTTTTTTTTTCCTTATTCAATTTTTTTTTCATATTTGTTAGTTTGTCGTTAATTTTTGGAATTATTGCATCGTCATAACGAGAGGAATCTAAAACGTAAGAAATTATGATCGAAATTAATTTTTTTTTTAATAAAATTAACGATAAACTAACAAATATAATTTTTTTTTGAATAAGGACAAACAAATAAACCACTTGGTTTATTTAGCCGAACGGGACCTTAGTTCATTTCATAATCAGTCCACCATTGATAAAAGGTTAGCATAAGCAGGTGAATACTTTGTTCCATAAAATGTTCGATCAACAGAGAGAGAGAGAGAGTAGCGACAAAGCAGGGAGAATGAGGGGGGATTGAAGGGAGTTGATGAGAGAAAGAGCAGTTGCAGTTCTGCAAACACGATGTAATATATACATGGGGAGTAGAGGGCAAAGTTGTCCAATATTTTAGTTCCGTCCACTTCCTTAACAGATTGCAAACGGACATCCTGACATTTTCAGTTTTTGGTAGTTAAAGGGGGTTAAGTGTTGGATTTGGTAGTTTGAGGGGGCAATGTGTGGCTGGGTGGTAGTTCATGGGGGGTAACCGTAATTTCCCCTATATATTTCTCCCCAATTATATCAGTACTTCCAGTTGACTAGAAATAATTATCGGTCAAGATGGTGGAGGGCCATGTGCGTTGGGAGTTATCAATCTCCACCAGAGCCTTTATTGAGTTTTGATTGGCTCTCCAACTTCTTTTTTGTCGACGTGGGACAACAACAAAAAGCTTATCTCGAGCTCAAGGGGAGATAATTGGAGTGGTTCAATATGTTTAGAATATTGTTTTAAAGGATTTGTATGAAAAATCAATTCAGCCGAATATCAATGATAGCTTATTTTTTCAAAAATTTCTAAAATAATATTTTAAACATATTAAGCAATTCCAATCATTTATGTGGGATCCTGGGACGGATCCCACATTGTGTGAGTACATTTGGGCTCTGTTTGTTTATTTCTTTCAGCATTGGGATTGGACTGATAATCCGAGGGGATTACTAATCCTTTGTTTGTTTTCACAATGAAGGTGTGGACTATTAGTCCCATGGGCATGTGGATCCCCTCATTAGCGGGTATTACCAATACCTAACAATCCAATCCCTTCCTTGCCAATATACAAATACAAAAATAGCTTTCATCAATCCCATCTTTTTACCAATTCTATCTCATGTGAAGGGCAAAAACGAAAATGTATACTATCAATCTAATCTTATCCAATGTGACATAAACATGATATTAATAATTCCATCATTTAATCTAATCTCAAACAAACATACTTATCACTAATTCCATCTCCTTACCAGGGCCGGCTAGGGGGCAAGTCCGGAAGGCTTGCCGGCTCGGGCAACCCCCGGCAAGGGGCAACAAAAAAAAAATGTTGTATGTATACAAAAAAAATTAGAAATCCGGTGAAAAAATATATTTAGGGACAACCAAGCGGAAGGTTAGGTTTGGACAACCCAAATGTCGGAACCGGCACTACTTTTTACCAATCCATTTTTATTACCAATCACAATCATAATTCTGTCTTCTTACGGATCTCACCCGTCTAATACTTTCATCAAACGAGACGTGTACACCAAACAGTCTACCCATAGTCTGTCCTGTCCATTTTTTTTTTTTGACATGATCTGTCCTGTCCAATGGTTCATCAACTTTCACGTAGCAATGTATCTTTGAATGGAATTCTCTCTCTCCTCTTCCTTTATAATGAGAGAAGGAGAGTGCTTCGTACACATGATATCCCTGCTCCATCTCTTTCAATGCAACTACATGAAACAGAGTCATAAATAGAGAGAGAAGAAACAGAGAGAGAGAGAGGGAGGGGATCAAATTGTGCAGTAACAACTCCCAAATGGATCAATTGAAACCAAACCAAACAAATTCATGTCCACTGACTCCAATCACCTTCTTAGAAAGAGCCGCCACCGTCTACGGCGACTGCCCTTCCCTTGTTCACAACTCCACCGTTTACACCTGGTCCCAGACCCACCGCCGCTGCCTCCAGCTCGCGTCCTCGATCGCCGCAGTGTGCGGCGTCAAGAGGGGTCACGTCGTCTCCGTCGTGGCCCCCAACACTCCCGCCATGTACGAGCTCCACTTCGCCGTCCCAATGTCCGGCGCCATACTCAACGCCGTCAACACCCGCCTCGACGCCCACACCGTCTCCGTCCTCCTCCGTCACGGCGAATCCAAACTCGTCTTCGTCGACCAACAGTTCAAACCCCTCGTCCAAGACGCGCTCGCCCTGTTCCCGTCAAATACCCGAACACCCAAGGTCGTCCTCATCACCAACGACGCACCTGCACATACACTCACGTTGTGGTCTGATCAGAAAACGTACGAAGACTTAATTGAGAGCGGTAATCCAAAATTTAATTGGATCCGCCCCCGTAACGAGTGGGACCCCATTACTTTGAATTACACGTCGGGGACCACTGCTGCTCCCAAAGGGGTAGTCCACTCCCACCGTGCCCTCTTTGTCATGACGCTTGACGCACTCATCGATTGGTCAGTTCCTAAACAGCCCGTTTACTTGTGGACCCTACCGATGTTCCACTCGAATGGGTGGTGCTTCACATGGGGTATGGCAGCGGTCGGAGGCACCAATGTGTGCCTCCGAAAAGTGGACCCACCTGCGGTCTATGCAGCCATACGGGATAACTGGGTCACCCATATGTGCGGAGCACCCGTGATACTCAACATGCTGTCCAATTTCTCGATGAAAGAACCGCTCAAAAACCCTGTTCATTTCCTCACTGGTGGAGCTCCGCCTCCCGCCGCGGTTCTACTCCGGACCGAATCGCTCGGTTTCGTCGTTAGTCACGGGTATTGGACGTTCTTTAATACAAACGCAACGTTAATTTGGTGGTTTTGCTTTTGATCAAGCAGTGTTTTGGTTTTTTGGAATGATTTTCAGAAGATATAGATGATCATTGCAATGTTTGGATTGATGAAATGATTTTGAAAACAACAGATCATTTAGGTTATGTTTCGTCAAAATTCTTATTTAATTTAAAAAATATGTACTTATTTTCTTACCGGGATGAGACCTTATTTTGGCTTTAATCCAATTGCCCGAACACTATCTCTAAAAATAAATAATCCTTTGATTTGATTGGAGATCAATCAGCAAAATTTATATGTGATACACCTATACAGTTGCTCCTTGGGGGAAGGTCCAAGATTTTAAATATAGACAATGACCCTTACCTATCATATTGGTTGATCTTTAATCGTTCACCTTTTTGATATTGTCCGCATTACGTATCGGTACATTCTAATTAATAGACTTGTTCATACGAATCATACCCATCACATTCTGATATATCAGTGAGATAAAAAATTACATATGTAGAATCATTCTGATTGACGAACTAGTTCATTGTCAAGCAGATACTTAATTGTTACAAGTGGTATAAGACACTTCAATTTATTTTGTCAAAATTGATTTCTTTAAAATTCACTATCACTATAGATTTCTGTTATGAATTGTTCGATACATCCGAGGTTATACCGCGATGATAACCGTATGTGTTTCGATACTTTAATTTAAAATCTTGGATAGGTCACCATAACAAGCATTATATAGGAAAAATTGAATCCTAAACTAAATATAGATAACAACTAACATGAATAATTTATTCAACCAACACTCTTGGATCATACTAGTCACTAAGGCCTTATTCGGGTTGGATTTTGAGAAAGATTTTTGAGAATAATAAATGAAGAGAGATATATAGAAAAAATTTATTGGATTCCGTACTCAAGAATTTTGAGATTTCTAATAGTATCGGTTTCTCCTAACAGGTATGGAATGACGGAGGTGGCAGGGGTGGTGGTTTCGTGCGCGTGGAAGCGCGAATGGAACCGGCTTCCCGCCACGGATCAGGCGCGGCTAAAGGCGAGGCAGGGCGTTCGAACACTTGGGTTATCCGAGGTTGACGTGGTGGATCCGGTGACCGGTTCGAGCGTGAACCGGGACGGATCCACCCTCGGCGAAATCGTTTTGCGAGGAGGCAGCCTAATGCTCGGCTACTTAAAAAACCCGGAAGCGACGTCGCATTGCATGCGGGACAACGGGTGGTTCTACACGGGAGACGTGGCGGTCGTCCACGCCGACGGCTACTTGGAAATCAAAGACAGGTCCAAGGACGTCATCATAACCGGCGGGGAGAACGTGAGCAGCGTCGAGGTGGAGTCGGTGCTGTACTCGCACCCAGCGGTGAACGAGGCGGCGGTGGTGGCGAGGCCGGACGAGTTCTGGGGGGAGACGCCGTGCGCGTTCGTGAGCCTGAAGAAGGCCGCGGCCGCCGCGGCAGGGGAGAAGGAGGTGATTGAGTTTTGCAGGGGGAGGTTGCCGCATTACATGGTGCCGAAGACGGTGGTGTTCACGGAGGAGTTGCCGAAGACGGCGACGGGGAAGATCCAGAAGACGAGGTTGAGAGAGAGTGCCAAGGCTTTGGGATCGTTGCCAGCGAGTCGACTCTAAGTCGACTCGAGATGAACCCATGTGCACTGAACGGTTCCTATGAACTCATGTACACCAAACGGTTACAGACACAATTGCGTTCAAAAAAAAGTTGTGGTATTTTATGTCTAAGAATTTTTCATGTTATAGGGAAAAAAATAAAAGAAATAAAAAAACTTTATACACCAGATACAGAAGATATTGAGGGTTTTTTTTTTTTTCTTTTTTGGTGTAAATTAAAAAGGTTTGATGGATTGGTAAAGCAAAAGAGGGAAGGGTGTGATAAAGGATGTGGGTTTCTTGTACCGATTGTTTTTAGTTCGGAATATGGAGAATTAAACTTTATTGTATTTCGATGTGAACAAGTGTGGATTATTGAATTTGAAACTATGAATGAAATAAGGAGTTTAAGAATAGAAGGAGATTTTGTTTAGTGGCATTTATAATTTACAAGATTTTTTTTTTCTTTTTTGGATCTAGCACTCAATTACAGTTTGGTGGACCTAAAGTTGCACTCTGCCTCCGTTCTTGTAAACTTTACGGGATTAATCATTTGCTTCAACGAAAGAAATAAAAAAAGTACAAACGTAGAGCAATATTGAAAAAAGTTTATATAAAACGACATTTTAGACAAAAAAAATACAGTTGTTTTATATTTTTTCTTTGTTAGTAAACTTTTTTCTGTTGCTTTTGATAATAATTTTTTACTTTTTAGATTCATCTCGGCGCGATAGACAATTAATCAAAAAAATATAAAGCGAATCTAATAGAAATTCAAAAATAACGAACAAAACACACAAAATAAAAAAGGAAAAAAAAATTACAAGAATGGAGCCTCTTTCACCGAGAGCATGACATGAGACATGAGTTTGGGAGAAGTTTTTGGGTGTTAGGCAAGTACCACACACGTCGTAACTCTTTGGCGATTCCAATTGTCTAAATGTATTACGGACATTTTGAATTTTAAAAAGAGAAAAAGAGAGAGAGAGAGAGAGAGAGAGAGAGTGGTATGGTAGGGGAGGGAGGGAATAATTTGGGTTATCAAAAATACATTTGGATGGTTGAAATCGCTAATGTTGTACCCATTCGCCATCAAAAGATATCTCTGCATGGACGGGTGTACATGTGAGGGAAATACTTGGGGTATGTGCATTTTGTGCAGCACTAGCGACACTGACTGAAAAGCAACGTACAATATGTAGTTTGAATCACGAGTGTTACTATCACAATGATATTCAGTCATTGTACGTTGCAATGATTGAATTGCAACGTATAATATTGTGTGAATCACAACTGTTACGAGTGTGAATAAGAATGTGCGGGACGATCTATGTGCACTTTGATCATTTTTTTTTGAACAATAGTCTACGTACATTATGCTAAATTACTACATTATCTACTATATTTTTTATGGGATTCATTTCGGATTCAACAAAAAATACATAAAAATATTCATAAATTTTAAAATTAGTATATGTAGCATCTCTCATGTTTTAAAAAGTGGAGGAGAGTCCCATCCCATCCCACCCCACCCCCGATTCCATGTGTTATTGGTTAGGCACTAGATCCAGGAATCTTGGAGGGCCGGGGCTGGGCTATACCTTACAGGGTAGGGTTGTAATGCGGTCGATCCAATCATTCGTTTTGTCAACGAACGGTCCAAATCAATGAGTCAAATAAATCCAAGTCTTCTGTGCCGAAATAGACCACTGGATCAGCCGCACCATGACCCTGTAGTGCTAGTGCGGCTGTGCACTTCTGGATTTCCGAATCCATTACGGATCTCCCACTCTCACAAATTTCTTGCCTTCCATTATTCTCCGCACAAAGTCAAGTGTGCTATGTGCTGGATCTACTGCCACAGGCGGCCAAAATCAATTCTAACTAATGAGAGACTAGAAGAGTGATTTTTACCATAGACTTATATTTAGTCTTCATAATAATCTAACACCTATTATTTAAAAATCTTAAGTGTTGGGACCAGTTTATGTGTACTTTAATTAACATCCCTTAATTATCTAACACATATTAAAATATAGAGACCTGCTATGGGTATAACACTATTGTGTACAACACTTCTACACAATCTTGGGTGGGACCATTTCAAGGTCCCTCACAAATGATCTGAGTCGTTCCATTTGTTCAGAATTTGTTTTTGAAGGGGTTCGCATAAAAAATCAATTCAGTCAGACATCAGTAAGTGTTTAATCCATACGTTCTTGTTTTGGTCTCTAATCTTACAGACCAAAAAAATAACATATGAATCAAGCACTTACCGATATCCGATGGAACTGATTTTTTATAGGGACCATTCAAAAATATTTTGAACAAATTGGAAGGCTCGGAATGTTTGTGTGGAATCTCAAAATAGGTCCCATACAAGAAGATGTACAAGTGTTTGTACACAAAATGTTGTACCCATAGCAATTTTGTAAAAGATATGAACGCTAATTTTGGCCAAGATGGTTACAAAACCCCTGGCCCTTTGGGTTAAATAGTGAAATTAATAATCCCTTGTATTGTTTTGTTTTCACACGTTGATAAGACATGGTCATTGATTTCATTTCAGTAACAATGGATATGCTACTTAGTTAGATAACCATATCAATGATTCTCTACATCAGAATATTACTCAAAACTAATCACAAGGGATTTGCCTATGAGCACATTAGAAAACAATAAATACTTGTCTTCCGTAAAGTTAATTGTTCGGATTTCCGTGAAGTTAAATGTCCGGATCTTAGGAGGCCACGCAATGAAGATTTTGCCTATTAACTAATTTTAGGATCCCGAAATTATTCGAAATACTCATAAATTAGTCCGGACATTCGGTTATAGAAAGCAAATCACTCAAAACTTTGGCCTCTAAACCATTCTGCCCGACAAATACAATGTGATATCCCGTGGGGACAGAAGTGTAGATATGTTCGAGACGGTGGAATTAATGACAACGTAAAGGAAGCAGATGACGAATATCTCCACCGTCACAATTGATGATATTTAATTATTAATGGGTGATGGTGGCAGTTATCAAGTTCATCTCATCAAAATGCTTTCTTAGCTGGTTTTAGATTAGTGACAGATAACTGTGTTGCGACCCAAGTTTTGCCGTCTTTTTGAGTTTTATCTTGGATATTTTTAAAACGGTCTTGCTATTGTCAGCCTATTGGGTTGACAATAAGCACACTAGAAGACAAGGGAAACACGTATTTTTATGTATTTTTCATACCCTTTAATACACATTCACACACTCATTATTGTCAGCCCATTGGGCTGATTGTAGAATTTTCCTTTTTCAAAATATATTCGGATATATATAAGTCATAATTTTTACGTTTTCAATTTGTTTTCACGAGACGAATAAATAATTTACAAAAATTAAACACAAAACTAACAAATGCGAAAAAAATTGAATAAGAATAAAATAAAAAAAAGACCCAAAAATTTTAGCGAAACTTAGCCTAAGATTTCACGCTTTCTCGCTCTCCCTCTTGACAATGTGGAAATCTTTGCAAAGTAACTCGAGGGATTCGGCCAAATATAAAAAAGCTAATAATGGTTTGTCTTTTATGAGGTGGCATGCCCGAATTCCATGGAAACCGAACATTTCAAATCATGAGACCACTGGAGGGTTTGCTTGATCATTAATTTCAAAGTTCCAAAATTAGTTGAGGTGCGAATAAGTTGGCCAAGACATCCTCCTACGAAAAAAAATCTTTTGCAAAGAAGCCAACAAAGGCCTTTTTCAAATATTGCTATTCTTTTTTTAAATGCCACTACTTCCCAAGGGTTGGGCATGCCTGACACGAAAAATAAAATAAATTCATATAATTGAGCTAAAAATAAACAATTTTATGGGTAATTCTATACATTGAACATTAGTTTGATGAACTGTCAACTAAAAAAAATAAAAATTTAGGGAAAGATAGGACTTTTTGATATGACAACACAATCCGAAAATGACATGAGCCGAACATGACATGAAAGATTTGATAAGTTAAAAAATGTTGTGGGATTTCATAAATAAAATTTTGATATATAACACGAAAATGACACGAAATTACCTATTATCCACCCGTCACTGTCTCCTAGTGCTTTTCAAGTAATAACTCACCGCAGCCATATCTATCTACCGGGCAAAGATATATGACTTGATATCCATCCAAGCACTTGTCCTCCAGTGCACTACACGTGGAAAACACAGACTTGGCCCGGGATGGTGTTGCCTAATGGCGCTGTCTTCTAGTGCACTACGCCGCATAATCACGGTGGATTACTTTAGTATCTCCGGTCCTAAAACTCATATGGTAACACCATATTACTCCTCTAATATTTTTCAATTATCACATTTCAGGCACCAAATTACTAAATTCCAAACATTAGGAAAATTTCATATTATAACTTTAACTACATGTGCATATTCAAAAGAACTATCAGATTTACAGGGTTAATCAAATAACTCCTAATGGATTTCTTCCAAAATATTTTTTCTGTAAAAATTATCTTACGTTCAATTACTTACTCTTACGATTTCTTTCTAATTTCCATATCTAAATCTTAATTTCAACTTTCTTATATACAAGAATAAATACATCAATGGGCACACGACACAATGCGAAGCACACGTAAAAATACACTAGAATTACTAAAAAAAAATCTCATGAGCTTCATAATAAGATAATATCAGCGAAAAAAACCATGCTGAAAGGGAAAAATATATTGATATAATTTTAGTAAAAAAATCCTCATGAGCTAGTATATGATATCAATCGAAAAAAATCCTCCTGAGCTATATAAAAAAAGTTTTCAAAGGTAGGTTTAACGGGGAGAGAAGACGCCATTCAAAAAAAATTAATGAATTTTTTGTAAATTTCGAAGATTATGAATTTTGGGAAAATGACGGCACAGGATGTGTTTTGATAATTAATACCCGCCAAGGATAAACAAAGAACATTTATTAATACTGAAAATATCCTTGACGGGTATTATTTATCAAAACACGTCCTTAGCCATCATTTTCCCATGAATTTTTTTCGCCGTTCAAAAAAAATGGGAAGGGAAGACGCTTATGTAATTGAGAGATATTTAGAAAGTAATTGGGTGTCCGTAGAATACCATATGAGTTTTGGAGTTTGAGTTACTAAAGTAATCTTGATCATTGAATTGGAATTAGAGATCCTCCAATTTCCTATGGATTGGAGACGAGCTGGACCTACTACTATATTCTAGCGTAATGGCAACCAAAATCTGCTGTATCAATTAGGTTCTCAATCACATTAACTTCCTCCAATTAGCAAAACCATCACAGTAAGCAAATTAGCTAAACAAAAACCTGGTGTATTAAAATAAAGTTTCTTCCTCACATCTTCTCAATCATAAACCGATCATGAACAATTCGATTTTTACACAAATTAACAAAAGGAAGCTCAACAAAAGGATCAAAAGCTAGTGGCATCAATGGTGCTATTTTGGCAGAACTTTTCAATGAGGGGTGGAGGAGATCGAATCTGCTTTCAATTGTGCGATTTTCAGGCTTTATGGGGTGCGGTTTTGGCAGCCTTGGGCGGTGGAGGATCGATCAAAAGTAGAAGGAATCGACTATGGAGAAGCAACAGGAGTCGATGTGGGAGCGAGAAAGAGAAACCGTTTTGGCAGGAGAAGCATGAGTCGATTACAGTACATGGATTAGGGAGAGACAGGGCCGGCTCAAGGGATTTAGATGCCCAAGGTTAAATTGGGGAGTGGTACTCTATGTATTTTTAAAATTAATAAACCACAATGACAGAAATATTTCTTTATATTACCACTTTAGATTTTATAATGCATGTTAATTACTTTGTCACCAGCGGCCAAAATGGTTGGCTGAAATTCAACTTGACTTGATTTCGAAACCTTGCAGTTACAATACCATTATGTTTGGGGAAAAAATATTTCAAAAGAAAAAGCTGCCTAAAAGACTCGAATACTCAGCATGGACTAAAATCAACTTACCACTTTTGTTATAAAACGAACAAATAATATATATACTAATTTATAATTAATATTGGAGTGCTTCTAGAATTTGAAATTTTTTGGATGTGGGCCTGCGCTGCCTTGGGGGGGCAGGTGGAGGTGTGTTGTCAATTAGAGCATCCGCACCAGCCTCTCTATATTTTGGACCAATTTACACCTCAAAAAGTCACTTTATTACTTTAGCTATCTACTTTTAAAATAACTACTGCATCAGACTCTTTACTCTCACTCTCCTTTCAATAAATAATCAAACCCACCTCAATTAAATACTATATTTAACTCCTCCTCCTGATAAAAAAAAAACTTTCTCAGTCTCCCTTGCCGCCTCTGAGAGGCGCGGGTACAAAAGAGAGAGAGAGAGAGAGAGAGAGAGAGAGAGAGAGAGAGAGAGAGAGAGGCTGGCACAAGAGGGAGAGAGAAACAATATTAAAATCAGTGGCAAGTGAACAGTAGCTCGTTTTTTTAGACGAGCTACTGTAGCAAAATTAAATTTCTACAAAATAGAGAGGAAGAAAGAGAGGCTGATAAAGGGGAGTTTTGGATGCTTTTTTTATTTTGGCTCTTTAATTTAGTTTAAAGAGGAGAGTAAAGAGGGAGATGTGGATGCCCTTACAGAGGGTTTTTTGTTGTTTTTTTAATCAATTATAAGAAATGGTGGGCTTGCCAAACAAGGCCCTTGGCAGCACAAAGTGGGACTCCTGGACAGCCCCAAATTGACGTAGTTTTGAAGGATACCTATTACACAGCACCATTCCCGAATTCAAAAATCGCTGGCCCGAATTGTTGTCTTTATTTCTTTATGAAGATTTATTGATTCGACAAACTACCACAGGTTATTCGCGTAAAAGAAATAAAGTAAATTGGGCAATGGGCATCACTAGTTACATGTTCAGATAATGTTACAATTCATCGAGAAACATTAATATACAAATTAGGGACGGAATAAGGATTTTGTAAACGCGGGGGTCGAACTATGAACAAGATTTTAAAATTTCAAGATTTGGAAATCTAATAGTTTGTTCAGTTTAAAATTTGAGGGAGAACTTTTTAAGTAGTAAGTGGAGAGAGATAGAAAAAGAAATGAGATAAATAATTAAAAGAAAAACTTATGGGAGATCGTGACGCAGAAAGAGTAATTGGGTTTTGGGATCCAAAACAAATACACATTTTTAAAGTGTGGGGCATTCCAAGACTTGTAGCACTTGATACAAAATATAATATTCAGGTGTTATTAACAAACAAAAAAAATTATCAATATTAATATAAAAATTAAATTAAAAAAAAACTCACCCGAAGCAACGCAGGGGCCGTGGCCCCCATATGACCACACCTAGATCCGCCTCTGATATAAATAGGATTTGAAGAATAAACTATGAGATAGATCATAGATGTGTTCCGATCATGCGTCTATACCCTATTCTTTTGCATATAGTATTTAACGGACGCTACAAATAAATTGTTCGAATCATGATATACATTGCGCATTACGTTAAAAATGTCAAGCTCGATCGCAGGTACGTTCTGTCACATTCAAGCCTTGTAGTTGGAGAGCGAAACATTGAGAGTCGTGACAAAAGTAGTTTCTTAATTGCAACAAATTTTTGTTGGTAGATTCAACTGCAAAAAGGATATATAAATATATATACTTTAATTAATTGATAGAATATTAGGGGTTAGTAGTCACAACGAGAGTCAAGCATATTCTACACGAGGACTCAAACTCAAGACCCAATCGTTTAACGGAGTTAATGGTGCATGTATATGTAATTACATAGGATATGCGATGCAGAGATTGTATCATACGAAAATAATGATAAGATTAATAGTGCCAGTCTTGTAATTTTTTCAATTTTTGAAGCCCATACTATTTTCATTTTGCATCAATCTAAAAAAACTCATTAAGATTTATAAATGTTCAATCTTTAAAATTCGCTTAGGGTCAAATTAAGTAAGGGCAGTTTGGCCTACATTATTTACCATTTTGTTACCGTCTTTGAT
>BPLS01031097.1:0-12906 GCA_019656275.1 Rhododendron kiyosumense
ATATAAAAAATTGGTCTTAGGTCCACTATAGAGAACTTGTAACCCAGTTAGTCCACTTCTAATGTTTGTAACCCCTCTAGTCCACTAATATAGTTTGGTAAGGTCTTAAGTCCACTTTTTTTAAAAAAAAAATTATACCAAGACAAAAATACCCTCCTATATAACCAATCATAAGATAGAAACCCTAGAGGGGTTACAAACAGATCTGGAGCACACCTCTCTCTCTCTCTCTCTCTCTCTTCCTCTCTCTCTCAATTTGCAGAACCAAGTCGCCTAACCCGTCGGCTTCGACTCCCACACTCCAACAAGACCAACTCCTTCTACGCTCCCGCCGCCGATTCACCACCCCCGTTCTGAGAAAGAAGAGAAAGCTAAAAAGGTATGCTTTTTGTATTACTTGCCGAATATGTTACCTCGTGTGTTTTAAGATTTGCAGTTGATGGCTGTGTGTCTCGTCACAGTGGGATCAATGATTGTATTTTTCTCATTTACCTTTCGAATTGGAAGATAAAAGATACCTTCAGTCATTTTTTCAGATTATTGTGATTTTCATTTCCTGTCTTCCTTGATTAGTTTAGTGAATCAGTTTTCTGAATGTTTATATGATATGGAGTTGATTTTAGCCAAGTGTATCTGTATCATATGTATTCGACATCTAATTGTGGCAGAGGTGGTCGCGGTCGTGGTCCAGGAGGAGGATTCAGCGGTGGTGGCGGCAACATGTCTTACAATATCACTGCCCCAGCCATTGATGATGTTGGGCAGTTCCCTTCCTTGGCTGCCAAGTGAGGGTCGGTCCTAACTTTCTCAATTGCTTTGGTTTTACCCGCTCGTGAAGTCCGGCACCTTCGTCGATCTATAGCTCACCATCATCAACGAGGTTGGAGGTTTTTGAATAAATACATAAGATTATATGTGTGCTTTTCCTAGTGTTAGAGATCTGAAATTTTTTGAATAAATATATAAGGTTATATTTATGCTTTTTATGAATCACTTATTGATTTAGTCCGCGCAGCGGCTTCTCCGACTTGCTTCTGATATATTTGAATTTTTTTGAATAAATATATAAGGTTATATGTGTGTTTTTTTATGGCTTTTGATATATTTGGATTTGAGTTTTTTGAATAAATATATAAGGTTATATGTTTTTGTTATTTAATGACATTTTTTAAAAACATTCTTAGTTAGAAAGAGATATAATAATAAATAACGTTATATTGTTACATATAACATTCTAGATTAGAAATATTCTATGTTATTTAATAAAGAGAACATATAACGTTATATATGACATTTTGTATCGTGTAACGTTATATATGAGTTTTTGTCATATATAACAGTATATACGCCGTTGTCGATCACTTATTGAATTGGTCCACGTAGCGGTCTCTCCGACTTATACGTGAAAATATGTGATTTAAAACTCAGTTAGCGATGTGGTTTGGTTATAGATGATCTTCTCTACTGAGACATATATGTTATATGTGACAATTTGCTCTTGGTACCTAATTTTGTCCTGTAAAACTCCAAAGAACTAATAACGTTATATATTCTCTTATTGAATTGTTCCGCGCAGCGGCCTCTCAAAAACACATATGGATATATCCATATATGATTATATATGGTTATATGAGAATATTTGTAACCATATGTATATATATATATATGACATAAAAAAAATATTTCAATTTGCATAGAGAACATATAATGTTGTATATGAGATTTTGTCCTGTAAAACTCAAAAAAAAAGGAGGAACTAATTAATAACGTTATATGTTCTCTTATTGAATAGGTCCGCGCAGCAGCCTCTCAAAAGCACATATGGATATATCCAAATATTCTCAGAAGCAAGTCGAAGAAGTCTCTGCGCGGACCAATTCAATAAGTGATGGATAACGGAGCATATCACGTTATATGTGAACTTTTGTCATGTGTAATATGTGTTTTTCCTAGGGTTAAACATATAATATTATATCTCGTTTTTTATATATATTAATGTTGTTTATGTTATTTGAATATGTATATATGTAGATATAGAGGTTTTGGGAATGCTATTCGGAGGCAGAAAATCACAAATTTTGAAGGATTCGATGAGGGTTTTGATGAAGAAACGGTGGAAAAAATGAAATTCGACCCCCTATGGCCTCATCAACATTCAACTTGGGATTCAAGGTGCGACTGAAGATAAGGATAATGGTGGCATTTTATGTGAACATATAATGTTATTTTTTGAGATAGTATATAATATTGTTGGAAAGATATGATATTGTTTTGAGAACATATAATTTTATATGTCATGTTTTGTGAGACTTAGAATTACAGAAGCTCATATATAATGTTATATATTATGTTTTTTGTGAGATTTAGAACTACAGAAGCTTACATATAATGTTATATGTTCTGTTCTATTCTTTTGTGAGATGTAGAGTTGCAAAAGTTCAAATATAATGTTATATATTCTATTTTCTTTTGGGCGATATTTAGATATTCAAAAACTCACATATAATGTTATATGTTTTGTATGGACCAGCATATAACGTTGCATGTTATAAAATTTTTGCCACACATATGATGTTGTATGTTAGGAAATTTTTATCACTCATATAACGTTAAAAAATCAATACAAAAAAATAAAAAAAAAACAAAAAGAAAAAATTTTCACATATATAACGTTAAATATTAAGTGTAGCAGGTTCAATAAAAAAATCGAAAAAAATAAAAAAATACGTTTTTTGTTACACATATAATGTTATATGTGGCGTGATGGTAGCGGCGACGGTGGTGGCGGCGGCCGTGGTGGCAGCGGTGGTGATAGCGGCGACAGTAGTGGTGGTGGTGGTTTGATTGCAACAAAAACGAAAAAAATAAAAAATATATATTTTCGTGTTAACCAAACAAGGCCCTTGTTTCTTAGGTGGGGTATTTTTGTCATTAAAATTATTAGTGGACTTAATGGGTTATGAAACTTAGGAGTGGACTAGATGGGTTTGGATAGTGCTATAGTGGACTTATGAAAAATTCTCCCTAAAAAATAAGGAAAAAAACCTAGCAGTGACGACACTATAAAAGTTGGGGATTAAAAAAAATTGTCACATATAATAATTGCATTTTCTAAAATTCTTGTCGTGGCGCCATTAGACCCACTTGGTTCCATCTTTGGTTAGCATGTCAGCTGGCGCAAATCATTATAAGTCATACATTATAATGTGAGTCCAATACTCAATCATTATGCAATATTATAGTGTATGGCCATTTATTGTAAATTCTCTCACCAAAAGTGCAATTAGAAACTCTTAACCAAAACTCTCTCTAAAATCAAGTCTCGTGAAATACTAATTTCTACACACACACACACATAAAAAAACAACATTTACCGGCTTCTCCAATCTGAATGTACGAATCTTCAATCAATCAAATAAACAAACAAACAAATTAATGAAGTGCAGAGTCTTCCAATATTGGATTTGAGCAAAAAAATTCCACACACAATCCTTCTCCAATACGAGAATGACTGTGTGTGGGGACAAACTCATTCAATGTGCAATTGAGACGTTTCGTTTGTTTATTTTAGCAGACTTTCAATGAAAACTCCTGCACTCAACTTCAATAACAACGTATGAGGTCCTTTTTTGCCACCAGCCGATAAAGTGGGGACCTATTAATTCAGTGGGAAATGAATTTTATTCAGTCCTTTTGATTCCCTCATTCAACAATAAGTTGATAATTTCCTCTCATTAGACACCAAACCATCATTCTCAATTAAATGAAACCAAAAAGAGAGACCAAGACTATTTGAATAGTACACATGCGTCCTTGTCAGCAGGATAATTCTCAGGTCAAGAAATTCTCCCATAGTAACTTCTGATCTGGTTCTTAATTCTCGATCTCGTGAATGTTATAGTTGGAATGGTTTCGAAAGACAATTTAAGGAATTTATCTCCAACTAATTAATTAAAAGTGGCATGAGACACTGAGATATACATGATTATAAAAAGTAAGAAATGCAGCTGTCTCCAAATAAGGTTTTCTAATGAACCTGGCTATATTTGAATCAGATTGGTCACTCTTAATCTTGGTTAGCTCATTGATTTTGGTTGCATAGTCATAGTTATAGATTTAATTGGGTTCAAGCAAAAGTAAAATAAATTAAGAATACAAGAATATCCACGTGGTTGTGTTCCCGAAGCACTGAAAAATCTATGTGTGTGTGTATATATATGTGTGTATGTATGTATGTGTGTGTGTGTATATATATATATATATATATATATATATAACACATATAGGAAAATCCTTGTACTCATTAATTTTCTTATGCTGGCTTGAAGACTCAATGGGGTATCTTTCTGCATGACTCGATATCCAACCTAATAGAACGACTAATTTGGAGATAGATCTTATCCACCGTTATTAGCGGGGATTCATTTAAAGTTGAGATAAAGTTCTTAAAGACTAATCCTCAATACAAAAATGCATTATAATATTAATAGTTATCGGCTCCAGAAAAAATTAAAATAACATAACAAAAACTAAACTAAATGATATTTGTTATTTACGAATGGAGTATGAAAAAGGACTAATTTTAATTTTCGGCATCGATAAAGGTATAATAATTAAATTTCCTTAATTTTTTTAGGTTAAGTTGTTTTAGGGTTAGAGTGGAATTTTTTTTCTTAATTACACGTCATCATTTATATTATTTCATTTTGGCTTATTGAATTTAGTTTTGGAATACTTTTTTGGACCTCCTTTCTTGAAAAAAAAAATAGAAGATTTATGACTAGAATATAATATTAAAAAATAAGGAAAAAAACCTAACAGTGGCGAGACTATATAAGTTGGGGATAAAAAAAATTGTCACATATAATAATTGCATTTTCTAAAATTCTTGACGTGGCGGCCTCCGCCACTAGGCCCCCTCTGGTTCCATCTATGTTCGGAAGACCAAAAAAAAAAAATTATATTTAAAAACACAACCCATACAACACCCAACCCATTTTTTATAGCCTAGCCTAATTGTTGAGATAAAAACACACAACACCTCACAACCCCATACACTACGTCCGTACGCCGTTTACACTCAGACAAACAACCTGAAGGCCTGAAGCAACGATTTCAACAGCGATGCTGGAAGGGTTCGATTGGCGACTGGACTGACATTCTTTTGGAATTTGGAGAATGCACAAGAGTCCAAGACAATAGTTTATTCTCTTGCCCTTATGATTGTTGTTTATTCTTGTTAGCTCCAAAAAACAGCACTATTTTTTAGTTGGCAATTATATCGACAAAATGCATTTTTCTTTGTATCCCATTCTTAATTTATCGAGTTGTAATTTTTTTTTAAGCGTAGCGAGTTTGTATAGGATTAGAGTAGAAGAAATCTATTTTATTGCAATTGAGTGTCCATTTTGACGAAGGCAAAATGAAACTAGTAAACTAATGGATCACCGTTTGATCCGACGGTCAGTCTAGTGCCTTTTTTGCTTTATATATATGTAATTTGGGTTAGTCCATGGTAGATTTAATTCATGGTTCCGCCCTTGGAGCCAGGGAGGGGTCAGTAGGGGCGGTCGCCCCTGCAAGAAGAAAAAGAAACACTACTATTATATGTAAAAAAAAAAATTCCTATAAAAGTATATAGGCTCGCCCCTGCGTGGTGAAATTCCTGGCTTTATCCCTGATTGTAGTGTTTATATAAGAGTATCGATCCAAATTCGAACCTCCCTTATTAGATGGTAGTATTAATCTTCAAAATTATGCATTAAAGTTGACCTAGACTCTGTTAGCTATAAAAAGAAAATAGTGGATATGAAAAGAAAATGGCGGGCTGTAACTGGTAAGGACTAAAGCCATCTCCAATAGCATCCTATATTTGTTGCTATAGCTATACTATAGCGCGAGGCTCCAATTTCACTCTCCAATAAGGGTTATCATTTAGCCTGAGGGCCCGCGACCCGCCTGGCCCGCCGGGTTTTACCCGGTTCGAGCCCGTAAAACGGGCGGGCTAGCCCGGCCTGTAGTTTGTAATGGGTGGGCTCGAGCCTATGAATTTTTGCTCGGCCCGCCCGTGGTACCCGTCCAAAAGCCCGCCAATGGGCCCGCCTATTAGCCCAAAATCCTACAAAATCCTTTCTTTTTTCCCGTGGTTTAGTTTTGCCTAAAGAAATTTAAGCCCACCCGTTGGCCCGTCAGCCCACCAATTGGGCTAGCCCGTGGGTCGGGCTTGGGCTTCAATTTATGGTAGGTGGCCCGGCTCGTCTGGCCCGCCAAAAAAAAAAGCCCGATCGACCTGGCCTGTGGGCGGGCTTGGGCGGGCGTGGGCAGCGACTTGGCGGCCCGGCCCGGCCCGATAATGACCCTTTCTCTCCAATGATAATGCAAAACACGGATCCGGGGGTGATGTAGTGCACTCTCGCACTGTAGTGCGATCAATCCGATCGTCCATCTTGGCAATGGACAACTTGGATTTTCATTCGACTAATGGACAACTAGGATTTGTAGGAGATCAAATTAAACTGAGTCGTCCGTTCAGAAATGGAAGGCGGGACCGATCGCACTACACGGTGTAGTACGGCGGGTGCACTACAACCCCTCCCATTCCGTAAAACGGATTCGGAGTGCTGCACAGCACCATGCTGCACGGCTCGGATGCCGTTCGTTCAGCAATCCAACGGTTATAAATCTCATCTCGACAATGAACGGCTCAGATGCAACATGGGTGAAAATGAGATTTGAACCGTTGGATTGCCGAATGGACGACATCCGAACCACGCAACCCGATGTTGTGCAGCAGCTGCACAGCCCCAACCCCCAACCCCCGCAAAACACATGCTATATAAATTTCTAGACTTTAGTTATATGTTGTATTGCACACGATATAGCTATTGTTATCACTTGCATACTTCTTCGTTTCTAGAAATTTAAATTGATATTTTATGGAAAAACTAATGAAATAGCATTTGCACTCTTGGAGCAACACTACTACAATATAGCAAATTGACACTATTATAGCAATAACTATCCCAACAGCAATTGTCCTGTTGGAGATGCTTTAAGGTTCCGTTCTACTAAGGTTCTTATTTTTGAAGTGCTTATTACCTGCGGTACGAGACAATTCATTTTTTCATAATATATCACATTTAATTCAAAAAATAAGTATTTATTAAAAAACAAATACTTATTTTCTTTAACCGAACGAGGCCTTAGCGATGCTCTGGTTCAAGGGGAAAGGCATATATCTCAATATGGGTGAACGCTATGGCACACGTGGAATGAACAGGGTGTATACAAAAAAAATTAGAAATCTAGCAAAAAAATATATTTAGGGGTGACTAAGCGGAATGTTAGACTTGGGCAACCAAAATGTCGGGGCCGGCACTGGAGATGTAAACCATTGGCTTATCCTGTATGGATTGTTTATCATGACATAAAGAGGACTGTGATTTCTCACCAAGCAGCAATGAAAACATTACAAAAGGACTTGGGTCGATGAAGGAAAATTATTAAGAAATACTGTACATGGAATATATTGTCATGTGGCCCTCTCGACGAGTAAAAAATCGTGACAGATACAATGTGATTGATATGCTGCTGTTGAAATAAATATTCTATTTAGCATGTAATAATTAGAACTATTTTTGGTGGCGCCGTAGTTGGGGGCCATAGTGTTGTAATTTTAACACCGTGAGACAAGTATGTACGTTGATTTCACGTTAGATAGCCCTGAATGTATTTTCATGCTTCTCGGGAGTTAAGTAAGGCCTGGGGGGATCCTAAAATCGCTGGCCGGTCACAAATTCTTATCCTTTGAGTTTGAGTCGTGACAGCTAGTCTCATTATATAGAAGGAAAATGATTCTTACACTCTTTGTTAGATGATAAATGAGCGCCATTTTTTGTTTATTAGTGAAAAGATTAAAAATAAAAATTTCACTGAAGGACTAAAAATAAAGTGCATTTATCAAAAAAGAAAGTTTGGAAATCACTACGAGTATAAAATTATATATATAGTAAAAAAGTTAGAAAAAACAGGGTGGAATGCCAAATAAATCTGTAGCCAAATTCAATCCACTAATCAATCAATATTTGAAAAAATCACAAACATTCCAAGTCCTGGATTGCTTTGCTCGTCAAATGTAGGGTCATAGTGCAATTCATCAATTTGCTCGTCCTCAACTTAAATATCCTCACCACATGAACTCTTCCAACGAACTCAGCATAACTTCTGAGCTCCAAAAGCCCTGAACCCACATCACGACTGAGATTCCGACTCTCGTTCAACAAATTCGTCGGTCTCGCTCTCGCCGTAACGTTCACCCTCCTCGTCTCCCTGGCAAAGACGCGCCCGCCGGCAACATTTGCAGCTCCAACCGTCACGTTCTAACACAAGAACCACTACAAGAAATCTTGGCTTTCCCAGCGTTTATAAATGCCGGCAAAAGTCTTCCCGGTGTTTTTAGTGAACGCGATGACGGGAATAGTTCCCGGCGTTTGATAATGTTCGCCGGCGTTTTTATTACTATTGCCGGCGTTTACAAAAACCCCGGGAAAAATCCAAGGCCGGTGTTAACGCAATCGAAATGTCCTCGTATACGAAACAACCGAAGTTGTTGTTGGTGATGTTGATCTCGGCCACCAAAGTGCCGTTAAGAGAAGGCGTTGAAGTGTTGATTTTTGAGAGATTCGGCATTGAAACATAGTTTAGCACAACTCGAGGGGCTTGGACGCGGCGTAAAATTGTCAGAGCGAAGATTAACATGAGTATGCTTAGGAATTAACATGAGTATGCTTAGGATTACGATGAGGGTTAGGAAGTAAACCAAACACTTGTTGCTTTTCTTCGTGTGTCTGGGAGTCGTGAATCCTCCATCCTTCCAGCCATAGATTTGTGGATTGACCGGACGATGAGTGCCTTGCTCCGTCATTTCTGCTTGGCCTGATTGGAAAAATTGTGAGCCGTCAATATGTGTGGATTGACCGGACGATGAGGGCCTTGCTCAATCATTTCTGCTTGGCCTGATTGGAAAAATTGTGAGCCGTCAATATGTGTGCGCACGTGTGGGTGACAGAGTATACATATAGAGTGTCCCAGTAGAGGACGACAGTATCAATCCTTTTAAAAATTAGTTGTTGTACATGACGTAAGTTTGGTCCATTCAAAAAAAGAGAGACTACTATATAGTGGGATATATTGAAGATTGGACTTCGGGCAAGGCGGTCTGGCCATGCACGAAGCTCCAAACAAAACAATAAATCAGGAAAAGGAAATAAAATTGATAAATCGGGTTTCGATACGCTCGATCAATGACATGCAAACAAGAACTAAGGAAAGAACTCAAGCGAGGCCTAAGTCAATTGATTTGCAATGACATGCAAACAAGAACTAAGGAAAGAACTCAAGCGAGGCCTAAGTCAATTGATTTGCAATTTGATAGCCGGAGTTGCGTACCGATCCCTTGCATCAAGGGGGTGAAAACTCGCGTTTTGGCAACAGGCGTAAATGTGTTGAGCGCGGACGTGCCAAGACTTGTAGCGCCTAACTTGTGATGAAGATTCCCGTGAATCTTGACTTCTAACGTATGAACGATTGCGTGTGACTCAAAGGTTAAAGATCACAATGAGGTTCGTGGTTTCCCACACGGTTGTGAACTTAAAATTTCCTAGTCGTATAGGAAATGGAACGTGAAAACGTGAACTTTATTACACCGGAATAATAAAGTTTGTACAAGAAAAGTAAAATTCAAACTACTTAAAGAAGTGAGTTCGAATGGGTTTGAGCACGAGGTACTCGATAGTCTACTTTGCTGAAAGTAGGAAAGTGTGCTTCGTTGGGAAGACTTTGTTTATAAGAGTTGAGCTTTGATTGGTGTTGGACTCATTTTTCATCTTGTGAACTTGTATTTATAGGCAAAATAGCAAGCTGATTCAGGTTTGAATTTGAATTCAGCTTTGCACCATAAGCTACATGTGTCCCATGATACTTCCTTCTTTTGTGCATGCAAGATAATGGGTGGTTATTGGCGGTTGATATGTAATGGGGTGATGTGACAATAACTACCTATTTCTTCCTCTTTCCTTGCTAGCTTGACACATGGCTAATTGACTTGGTCATAAGCTGATTCAGGTCTGAATCCGAATTCAGCTTTGCATCACTAGCTGCCAAGTGTCCCAGAATGCTTCCACTTTTCATGCATGCAAAATTATGGGCAGTTATTGGTAGTTGGTAGATCATGGGTGATGTGGCAATAACTCCCCACTATCCCTCTTCTTGTGCTAACTTAACATGTGGCCAATTGATTAAATCAATTGGCCTTTGAATTGAAAGAAACATAACTGCCTCCAGCAATAACCAACTCCCTACAATCATGGGTCTTGTTCCCTGAACCAAACCGGCATCTTCTTCATGGGCCTCAAAACCGTGGGCCTCATATTGTGGGCTGGACTAAAATCTTCTTCATGGGCTGTGTTCCTTTCAGGTTCAATGCACTTAACAACCAATTAATTACATAGATCCGACCCAATTTAATCAAAGAATTAATTAAATGGCCAATCACAACTAGCCCGATCCGCGGTGTCAAAAATGGGCATAAACAGGGGATTAGTTAACAAGCGTTTAGGAGGTAGAATTCCTTTAGGATTAGGATATTGAATCTCGGGGTGTAGATAAAGATGGCACCAGTCGGACCCAATAACCTTAGCTTTCCTAACCCCTGTAGAATTAGGAACGCCCACGAGTCTTGGACTGTTGGTGATTATCTCTATGGAGAAAAGCTTTGCTCTGAACCTGTCGGGACAGGGTGTCCTTGCCCTCTCGAGACCCCGTTGGGCTGGCCTGTATAGTTATCGCGATGAGGACCCGTGCTCGGCCATCAAGGGCCCTACCAGGAATTAGCCCGAGCCGAGATTTTCTGGTCTGTTGTCGGTTCGTACCTATCGATAATTGACAAAGAAGTTCTCAAAACCTATATTGACAAGAAAATATGAATTGAAACCAAGTTCTTTCGACCTGTGAGTAAGAACAATTAGCTTGCCATTTGTGAACAAGTATTTTTTATTTTTTATTTGGTAATACAGGGTGTTCCGGGCCAATTTTCGGACTAATCTCCACGCTCCCTCCAACATCCGTTTCACATGCGTACGCATTAAGGTGAGGTGGCCTCAAGAGTAGTTGGCACATTTGTGAACAAGTTGCCTTAAACAAAGACGACATTGATGCCTTAAATTTATGTTAATTAAGTTACAGTCTGGATCCAATGCGGGATCCCGCAAGGTGTTACCGTGCGGGACTCCCCTTTACTGATCGAATTGCGATGATCCGAGCCGCTCAAAGTGATTAGAACATGATTTTAAGGGTACTCGCGAGAAATCAGGAAAAAAAATGATCGGGAAGGGCTTGATCCGAACAGTTTTTTATTGAACGGTTCAGTAAAAAACTGCTCAGATCAAGCCCTTTCCGATCATTTTTTTTGCTGATTTCTTAAGGGTACCCTTAAAATCACATTCTGCACATTTTGAGCGGCTTGGATCGTTACAATTCGATCGGAAAAGGGGAGTCTCGCACCATAAGGCCGTAAGGGATCCCTTATGGGACTGCACATTTATATTCATAACATTTTACTATACAGGTTTATATGTTTTGCACGTAAAGTCATAAAAAATTGAAAAAAAAACTCATAACATCAATATAGAGATTATAAATTCATTTGACATTGATTTTTATTAATCCATGTCCAAAGATTACGAATTTTTATTTAATTAAGTAGTACATAGTAATGTACCCACCAAATTATAGAGTGCCTAATACATTATATTTCTGTATGGTCAACCCCTCTTCTTCTTCTTTTCTTTTCTTTTTTTTCCGACAATCAAGGGTGTTCGAGCTGCACATGCCAGCTCTTGCACTAGTTGAAGGATAAAAAATTTCAAACTATAACATTTCAAACTTTGGAGCCACTGGAGTTTATGTCCGATCGTTACTTTTAGGACCCCGGAATTAATCGAGATACGCACAAGCTGACCTGAACGTCTAATTATCAGGAGAAAAAAAAAACGGTGACATACTCTAAATATACAATTTGCTTGGGTCTGCAAAACAGAAAAATAAAATAGTTGAGTGGGAGATGCTCTGAGAAAAATAAAACGGTGACATACTCTAAATATACTATTTTTTCTAAACAATTTTTGTTTTTGAAAATACAATCATCGTGGTCCGAGTAATTTGAATTTCCTCGCGCATGGTCTGCTTGACCAGCTCTAAAACACATTTGGTTCAAAAATACCATCACCGATGTCCGAGTAATTTGAATTTCTGCACACATGGTCTGTTCGACCAGCTCTACAACATGAACGGTATCACCAATGATATGATTTTGATTGGGAGCACAACAGCTCCCCCAATCCCTAACATGAAAACTCACAAACATCTCAAATCCTGGACTGTTTGGTTACCCAAACAAAGATTCATAGTGCAGTTCATCAAGTCGCTCCTCCTCCAGAGCAACTTCCTGATATGGACTTTTCCAGCTAACAAAGCAAAACTCCTCAGCTCCAGCACCCCATTACTCACATCACTAGTGAAATTTTCGTCCTGAGCCAACGCGTAAGTCGATCTCACTTGCACCGTAACGTTCACCGTGTCCGTCTGCCTAGCGAACACGCGCCCACCGGTAACGTTCGCGACTCCAAGCGTCACGTTCTGATACAGGAACGCGATCGAGCTGGCATCGTACCCGAAATAACCGAAGTTGTTGTTGTCGATATATATCTCGGCCACCAGGGTCCCGTTTATCGAGTTTGTCAAACCCGTGAGGGTCGAGAGTGTTTTGACCGCGACAGAATTCAACGTGACGCTAGGGGCCGCAATGCGCAACACTATGTTGGCGAAGATGAACACGAGTATGCTTGCGAT
>BPLS01031099.1:0-29351 GCA_019656275.1 Rhododendron kiyosumense
TAAAATATACTTGATGGTTTGGCTTGGTGTTTTGCTATGGGGAATACCCCTTCGCACTGCGTGAGGTTTTTTTCAATAAAATAACTTAACTAAGAAAAATATATTTAAGGAGTATTACTTGGTATTTGTTAGTCCGATAAAGTAATCATATCGGACTAACAATAAGGATCCGCGAGCAAAGCATTTTCAGGAACTAAACTTTATGCATTAGTCCAGACAAGACCGATCGCAAACAAGCGAAATGCAAATTCGTTTTGAAATGGCTCCCAGGCTTACATACCACGCGTGGTTCCTGAACTAATTGCAACTAGAATTAGTCCCTCAAAACCCCTCGCTCAAACAAAAAGAGAGATGGTTTTCTGGTTCAACTGTCTGCAAAAACAGAGGCAAACCGTTGTAGCGGAAGTTGCACCAGTTAAAATGAGTAACCTCAAAACAATACAGTTTTAAATATACTAGGTTTTGAATGTCATGGACTAAGCGCAGAAAACGAAGGCACCATGACATACATGTTACTAACAAAATGAATGAACCCAAGTATGTATGATGCTTGAGGAGTTGGGATCATGTAACAAAAAACCAGTTTGCAGGTCATTTCCCGATGACAACTTGCTAGCAAAACACACAAACAAAAGGAGGAAAACAAAAAAGAAACCAAAACAGGGCACTCCTGGAAAATCAGTTGCTAGCATGCCGAAAGACACCTTCGGCTTCTATTCAAAACTTTTTTCCTAGATAACATAATATGACATCTCTCAAGTAGAGAGTACTAGTGACCCAGTTCTTCTTTACGGGGCATTAGGGTGTTGTTTAGTTCCTTGTTCCTCTGTTCCGCCTGGGGGCCACTACTGTCCACCCATCTTCTGCTTCAGCTGTCTCACTGGGTCTTGGCTCATCAACCATCGCTTCCTTACGATTTAGATTTGAATGGAAATTTGGGGCATCAACTACCATTCCTGATGAATCATCATCGTCGTCGTCGTCGTCACTGTCCACGCCCTGACGCACAATTAGGAAGCAAAAGACTAACCATTAGTAGCCTATGTTACATGTTTCCTTCTAAATGTACAAAATAACGGTGTCAGCTCAGATAAGGGTATGAGATCCGTGTCCACCATATTTAGTACTAAGTAGTGCTAAACAAACGTATTTTTTGATTCAATTCATATTTACCATGAATTATGCGTAGAACTGTATTATGCATGAAATTTCCTACGTCTCTTTGTAAACAAAATTTATCCGAGAAAATAAAAGAGATCGACTAACAAATTATGATTTTAGCATCTCTCTGTGTCCTTGTCCTTGAGATGAAAATTAGGTGAATGTGACACTTACACAATACCTGAACCTGGCACTCAAACACAGGTCCATGTCAAATAGTTAGTAGCACACCAATGAAGTTAAGCATCCAACATTGTTTCTCACTAGCATGTTAAGCAGATTAAACCCAAATATTTTCTCAATCATGGTGCATGAAATTATCCAAGTTTTGTAGCAAATAGAATTATTCTCTAGATTATTGCTTTTTATGTATACCAGAGTAAATAGTAAGGCAGAGGCTTTCTTGCTTGCAAAAGGCTACTTAAGCGAAAACAATCTAATTATCAACACTACCAGCATATAATATGCAGACCCCAATTTGATGCCATGAGGCATTGAAATAGCGGTTTACATGCACTACATCACAGGAGAGGGATATATCCTTTGTTCAGTAAACAATGCCTTGAATCTCCAGTTAATGCTACACTAACTCTCCTCAATTGATAATTCCCTTGTTAAGAACTTCACAATGTGGAAGTTGATAATTGATATAAGAGGAAAGTGCTTAGTTTGTCCATAAATTCTTCAGCAGGCGATATTGGAGGGCACATCTAACCAACTACCATTATAATCTGTTCTCACAAATTTATGGATGGGAACAATTTGTACATTTCAGAATTACTTTTTACGGCTGGCAAGGCCATCTTTTACCCCAAATGTTCGACCATGTAGAGCTTTTTATCATCTCAAGACATTTTATTTCAACCATCCAACGTCATCGTTCAATTATTTGAAAACTCCAAAACAAGTACAAACTTGAGGCAACAGCTCAGTAAAAATGGAAAACTACTCTCAATTATGGAGCATTAAACTTTTCAATCAAAGGAGGACTAAACCTACCTGTATCTGAGGAACAACAACAACCGGAGGATCAGCTTCCCTCAATATTTGGATCGACTGATAGTTACCTTCCAAACATTCTTCATGCATGATCATTAATCTCTCGGCTATCTGCATATCCTTGTTTTGAATGACAAAACACCAAACAACCAATTAGCAGAGATTGCATAGCTGAATGAAAATGCACATAACTTGCAAAACATACAATCTAATAAAAATGGAAGGAAATAGATCAAATTAACTAAATTCAACAAATAAAGATGGTAAAAGTCATTAATCATTCTTAAGTTTCTTTTTAAATGGGCATTAGGTGCAGATGTGCTTATCTTCTTCTTCTACTATAAATCATTTGTAAATATGAATAGGAGAACATTCACTTCAACCCATTAAAGAAGTCAAACCCACGTGGATTATAGTTTATTCCAATGACATTGTTAGCAAATATTTTAATGACCCCAAAAAGCATAATAATGCAGGAAACAGGCAAATTTTTTTCATAAAACCTGACGGTGAAAAGAAATCCTATCTCCAAGGTATACCAATCAAAGGATGTTGCAAGGACATATGAAGAACACGGACAAAAAGGTACCTAAATGTATTTGATTTTCTTCTTTCCTCCATACAAGAGATAAGGCAACAACATTTCTTTTTCTTTTTCAATAGCCAAATGACTTGGTGTCGTAGACCTTAGAAGCTGGAAAAACAAATAAACTTTTGGCCAATTCCCAACATTTGAAATTACCGATTCATGCTCTCACGTCAAGTAGGCTCTACATGTGCAATAAGAAATAAAGTTAATAAGTTATTCTTCCCAAAGGACAAATAACCAACAAACTCAGACTTACACTTTCACAAAAAAATACAGACCACTTATAATTGGAAAAGTTCACAAGGCAATCATGGGAGTTTCAGTTAGCGAAATTCATGCACTAAAACAAGCTCCAAGCTCTAAAGTGCTCTAAACAAACTTAAAAATAAGAAGAGAGGACCATAAAGATCATATACGACAAGATTATGCAAGATCTGACCATGTGACATAATTGTCATAAACAAGGATGTTGAAAATGCAGGGTAACTTGTTATGTATCGCTAACAAACCTCCTCAATGCTGCCATCATCGATCTCTGTGTTGAGAGAGAGCATAAATTCTTCAAGCATATCTTCCAAGTCATCAATATATAATTGCTCTGGAAAAAAAAAGAAAAAAAAGAGCAGAAAATTACAAGGGAGAAAATCGTATCAAAATCGAATGATAAATCTACTCTCCCAGTCATTGCATGCAAATACCCAGTTCATGCTGCAAAATACAATCCGGCTAGAGAATTGTGAACAATAGAAGTCAATTATTGGCTTACTGCATTCTATGGGCCTCCTACAAAGAGCTTGATAGTAAGATTTCACTTGGAAAGATCCGGATTTAGACAAGCTCCAACGCATCTCGTCTTCCCCTTCACCTATTCTATGAATACCATACACTCTTGAAAGCAAAGTAATCACAGCATTCTCCTCCCAATTGCACACATCCTTGCGCAAACGAATATCCCAAATTGGGCCCCATGCTGAAAATGGAGATAATCAAAGACGCTTGCATCTCTATCACAAGCCAAAAAATATATACTCGGAAAAGCGTCTCGCAAACTGACATCTCCACACCACAAATGCTCCCAAAATTTCACCCTACTCCCATCGCCAACCACCATAAGAATATTCTTTTCAAAAGCATCCCTACCATTCAAGAAACCCTCCAACGCGCAACCCCGTAAGGCAATCTCACATTGAGGGCCGACCAATCTCCCCACCCGCTACCGTACTTAGCTACTACAACCGTTCTCCACCATCTCTCCCTTTCACACACAAATCTCCAAAGCCATTTGCCCAACAAAGCTTGATTGAACAACTTTAGGCGCCTCACACCCAAACCCCCTTCTCTAATAGGAGCACAAACCGTATCCCAATCAACTAAATGATACTTGAATTCTTCCCCCACGCCTTTCCAAAGAAAATCTCTTTTAATCTTCTCTAACCTTTTTGCAACCGAAACTGGGATAGCAAACAAGGACATGAAATAAGTGGGCAAATTAGAGCGTACTTTTAATTAAAGTGAGTCTACCTCATTTAGTAATATCTTGACGCTTCCAACCTGCCAACCTCTTCTCAAATCTTTCCACAACTTTGTCCCATGCTGACTTTGATTTGAAGGTTGAACCGAGTGGCAATCCCAAATACTCTTTTGGGAGCGACGCCACCCTACAACCCAAAATCTGAGCAAGAGCACCAATATCATTGACTGCCCCAATAGGGATCATTTTAGATTTTCCCAAATTCACTTTAAGTTCAGAAACAGCCTCGAAGCACAAAAGAACACATCTAAGGTATCCCACCTCCATTAGCTCTGCACTGCAGAACAAAAGAGTATCATGGGCATAAAGAATGTGCGAAACCAACAAGCTCAAAACATCCCCCCTTCCCACTTCGACGCCATGTAAAAAGCCCCCTACAACCGCTTTTTGAATCATATCCTGCTGAGCAACTCCATAACTAAGATAAAAAGAAGGGAGGAGAGAGGATCGCCTAGACGCAAACCTCTAAAAGTCCGAAAAAAATCGGCTGTAGTCCCATTCATCAAAACTAACACTCTGACAGAGGAGATACAAAAACTAACATGGAGTCCCCTTTGACAAAGGCATTTTGAGTCTCTGAAACCACCTTTCCAACCATCTTCTTCAAACGAATAGCCAAAACTTTGGCCAACAACTTATAAGCACCCCTAAGTAAACTGATGGGTCTGAAATCCCGGATGTCTTGTGCTCCGCCCTTTTTTGGAATCAAGGCCACAAAAGAAGCATTCAAACTCCTTTCAAACTCCCTAAACCTCCAAAAATGCTGGAACATACCCATTACTTCTCCCCTCACCACTCTCCAACAATGATGGAAAAAGGCTAAAGACATACCATCTGGACCGGGCACTTTATCACCATTCAATGACTTTAGAGCGTGTAATACTTCTGTTTCAACTAAAAACGTAATTTTCATGTAGGTTTGAGTCACAGGTTGGAGTGAACTTTCGAAAGTTCATACTCGAATTTTGAGTGGAAAAAAGGGTAAGGGCTGGAGATGCTCTTTTAGAAGGGTAAGAACTCAAAAGGGCAAAACCAATTGAATTACCATGATTTTCCCTTCTCGTGCTATGTCTTATGCATAGAATATCAAAGGAAAAGAAAAACCAATCAAAAGTAACCACAGAAACAATGAAAAATACATCAATTACAAACACATAGAATATCAAAGGAAAAGAAAAAGTGAAAACCCATCAAAGTTACGGCAGAAACAACGAAAAATACATCAATCAATTATATCGTATATAACAAGTACCCTAAGATGCTCTGAGGCCAATTGAATTACCATGATTTTTCTTTTTCATGCTATAGCTAACACATAGAATATCAAAGGAAAAGAAAAACCCATCAAAAGTAACAGCAGAAGCAACGAAAAACACATCAATCATATCATATACAACAAGTACCTTTGAGATGCTCTAAAGAACTTAAAAGGAGAAGCCATTTTGACTTACCACGATTTCCATTTTCGCGGTATGGCTAACACGTGGAATTTAAAAAAGAAAAACCTATCAAAAGTAACAGCAGAAACAATGAAAAATACATCAATTGTGTATCCTATAGACATGTACGAGTACCTTTGGATTGAGTGAACCAAGAGAAGATGTCGGGGGAGAGTTGCTGGGATTTGAGGCGAGAGTCACGGCCGCCCCATTCGTTTACGACGGCCATCTGAAGGGCAGCCCATCGAGACAGAACCAAACTGATGCCTTCCTGAAGCTGCGCACCGCTCTCTGCCGAAAGCACCCTCTCAGGAACCATTGGAAACCCTAGTCTGCGAGAAACCCTTGCTCAAACATCTCAAATGTGCAGTTAAGGTAAGGCCGTAAGGGCATCTCCAACCTTTTACACACAAAAAAAAAAAAAAGGAAAAAAAGGAAAATTTTCAAAATACCCTCAAATTTACGCTCAATATTTAATAACTTTCGAACTTTAAAAAAAAAATAAAAAAATTTACTCTACCCATTGTTCCGCTTCAGTCCGATTTCCGTTCGGCTAAATAAGCCAAGTGATTTATTTTTTTGTCCTTATTCAAATTTTTTTCGTATTTGTTAGTTTATCGTTAATTTTTGGAGAATTATTGCATCGACCTGACGAGAGGAATCTAAAAAGTAAATAATTATGATCCAAATCAATTTTTTTTGAATAAAGATGAAAATAAGCCAATTTTTTCGTCTTTATTCAAAATTTTTTGGATAATGATAATAATTTTTTACTTTTTAGATTCCTTTCATCATGATGATGCAATAATTCCCCAAAAATTAACGACAAATTAACAAATATGAAAAAAATTTGAATAAGGACAAAAAAATAAACCACTTGACTTATTTAGCCGAACGGATAATTAACAGCATTTGCTAAGTTGGATGCTAACGGTGGATAAAACGTTAAGTTGATATTTTGGAAGGAAAATTCTTATGCACACTCAATGTCTAATAGACTTCTAAACTTATAAAAAAATTCATTTCTTTTGTTTGGTTTGGAGAGGAAGAAGAGGGAGAATAATACTCCTAACAAATTTAAGCTCTGTTTGGAAGTGAGGGAAGAGAAGGAAAAATAGTTAAGAAAAAAAATAAAAGAAAAGAAAGGAGAAAATTTTACACTTCTAGAAAAGAAATGATTTTCACATTTCTTTTTATTGATATATGCACTATATTTCTTGTCTTTTATAATAAAAAGGTTGCATTTAAAGATTTCACTAAAGGACAGAAAATAGGGTGCATTTATAAAAAATAAAAAAAAAAGACTATGAAAATCACTACCCTTTCTCTTCTCTTGCCTCTAAAACCAAACAAGAGAAGGGAAAAATCTTAAACTTTCCTTTCTTTTTCACATGTTTCAAAGTTTTGTACACAATAATAAATTCTCTCTTCTGTGGGCCTCAATACTCACTTTAAATTGTTTGTACGTTCAAACTCTCGTGTTCAAGCTTGTGCACGTGTTTTATGTGATTTATAACCTGTTTGGCCTAACCTTTCAGGACTTTTGGCACGATCTTTTTAGTTATCTTCTCTCTAATTGTGACTCTTTTTAGGTAAAATTTTTACGTCATTTCTTTTGATGAGGGGAATCTTTACTATTTTTGAGGTGTTTTTCGTAGTCTTATATGATTTTTTTTCAACCTTTGTCTACATTTCTATATTTTCCAATTCCTCTCACTGAGACAAACAATGTGATGTAAAAATTTGATCTAAATCTAATAAAAACTGTGTCAAAAACAGTCCTCTCCAACCCTCCACTTTTTTTTTGCCAATATTGTATAGTTAGCGGGAATTAGTATAATGTTTTTTTGTGTGTGTGTATGAGTAAGTTAAAACTTTTATAAAGCAACCAACCAAGACCAACAAGAGGTCAAAACCTCAGTAAAATCAAAGCCTACCTATCCAACTAGGAAAAGTAAATCTAGAAAATAGAGCAAGAAACTGATTTGCATTGCTGTGCTTAACATTTCTCCACGAGCATAAGCGGTCTCGAACTTTCATTGCCTTGAAACCTCAAACCTCTCCCCTCGTGGGGCTCGAATACTGGTCTCCACGAAATGGAGACAACAACCTACCACTAGTGCTAGCTTAGCTGGTAGCCTGGTAGTTCTTTCCAACCCTCCACTTTCTAACTACAAATTTGAGTAAACTTAAATATTGCATATCAAATTAGTTTACTCCAACATTAATTAAGCTTAGAAGACACCTAAACTCTTACTGAAAATTTAAAAATGTATTTTGTGTAATAGTAGGTGTTTTATTCCAGGTCTTTAAAAAAAAAAAAATCAACAGATTTGTTTGAATATTCCAAAGGCAAAAGAAAAACAGAGGACGAAAAAGGAGTTTCAATTTTCAACTTCATGTTTCGTTGATTAGAGTTGTGGAATCTAACATATTATGAATTGTTAAGGAATATTATCGGTGTAAACTCAAAGACATACAAGTTTTTAACTTATCTGTAAAATTTGTGATGGGCGTGCACAACACAGATATACAGATAGTTAAAAAAAAAAGAAAAAAAAAATGCACCAAAAAATTGCCAAAGGGGGCCTTAGTCTCCAATCCTCCACATTCTAACTACAAATTTGAGTAAATTAAAATATTGCATATCAAATTAGCCACTCAAATTATATTGAAGCTTAAATGACACATAAACTTTTACTCAAAATCTTAAAATGTTATTTTTTGTCTTTCAAAATTTATAATTATGATTATGACTAGGTCATCTCCAGGATCTAGTTTTGGTAGAGTTCTTCTATGTAGAGTTGGTAAAGTTTGCAACGTGGCAAGATAAGAGAGGACCAAATAGTAGGGCATGAAGATATCATCCACACTAGATTGATTCCATACACATCTCAACCAATCAATTACTACTATTATTTTTAATTACGGCAAGTTCCTTAATCATATTTGTTGCCTCTGAATACCCAATTATTTTATCTATTCATAAACTCAAATGCCCAAACTTCTGCGCGTAATTAGAATTATCTACATAAAAAGTGAACGAAAAAAAATGTCAATTTGTTTGCATGCAATAAAAAGAGTTAAATATAGGTATAAGTAATAGGAAAAACACACGAGCAGAAAATAAAAGAGGAGATTTGGTTGAGATTTGATTGGAATCAATTTTGATCAGAAAAAGAAGAAGATTATATTCAGTTTAGCGTGGATGGTATTTTCATGGCTGATTATTTGGACCTTATCTCGCCACGTCTCGAACTTTACAAATTCTATAAAATTGGTCCTGCCACCGGCCCTCCAATATTTTTAACTCAAAACTTTGGATAAACTCAAATATATATCAAAATTAAGTTTACTCAAAATTTTATTAAACTTCAAAGACACCTAAACTTTTACCCGAATTAATAAAATTCTGTATTGCATCCTTTAAATTTGTAATTGCATAATTTTTTATTACAACTATGTCATTTCAAAGGTTTCGTTTAAGTTTATGTTAGAGAACATTTGAAATTTCTAATGCTTGAAAGACTCATTCTATTCGATTTGGGTTTTGAGCGAGTCTGTTGAGAGCAATGAGTGGAGATACATGGATAGAGGAATTTTATTCGAGACTGTGTGCAAGGATTTTGAAACCCAAGACAAACAAGCGAAATAACCTCCACAAAAAAAAAAAAAAAAAATCTTGTAATGCATGTGCACAAGCAGCACAACTTGTGAAAAAAATAGCAAAAGCAAACAAAAATATCTTGTTATGTACTCTGTGATTCCAATAAGGAGAAGTCCATTAACACAACATAATACAGAATTAGCAATCAATAATCAATGGTACGAAGCAGTGTAAGAAACATCTGAATGGGTAGTAGAAATGAGTTGGTAAACCCGAGCAATAGAAACAGGCAAATGCCAACAGAATCTGAAAATGAACCATTTAATTTCTGTCTACCTTTTGATAAAGAATATGTAATATATCTCTCAACCTTCAGATAGACATGCTCTTCAATGTCATCTCCTCCTAAACAGAGTAACCTCCGCTCTTCGAATACTTTCAAAGCCAGCAGAATTCGAAGAGGTTAAACCAAGCATGTAATGAAAACACGGTGGTTGTGTGATGCTTTACTATTTACAAGTAGAAGCGATAAACATGTTTCATCAGTTACATGTGAGAATGGTGGACGAACAAGGCTGACCTTTGTTGCTTGCGGACACGTTTAACAAAATAGAATTGGAAGCAACACCCGGAATAACTCAAAATGTTGGTGATGTAATACATTAGTAACCAAGTTAATAAGGATTCCATTATACACTATCAACAAATACAGAAACATATTTTCCCCAACGAACCAAAAGATGATTGTTCACATTTTGCACTAATGAAACTTTTGAGTCACAAAACTACTTCATTATACAAGGCCACCAAATACTTGCCCAGAGACAAATTCTCATATATCTATCAAACTAGAATTCCGTAATGTACAGACAACAATAATATGAAACGATGAAAATTGGAGGAAAAGAAAAAAATTCCTCCGGTGACCCTCACATGGACAAACATGATTGAATAACTCAACAGAGAGCATTTTCTTCAATGATTCAACTAGCTAGATTTATTTTCTCCAGCGCCAATTCTGTACTGATGAATTTTAACAATACCTGCACTAGCTCTCTTACTTTACGTTCCCTGTCCAATGGAAAGGTTCACAAGTTGTAAGAATACTTATTCCTCTATGAAAACACAAAATCAAAAAGTAACACATTACAAGATGTCCATTAATGAGAAATTCATCCGCATGGTGTAAGTCAATGATTAGAAACCTTATCCTGATAGGAATAAAGTAAGATGTTTTTTCTTTCATTCTTTCTTCGCCATATCATACAACCCCAACTAATGCTACCCATCAACAAAAACCATTCCCGCAGTTCTAATTTGTAAGGCAAACAGTGATTAGTGAGTACCAATCATATGTTACTAGGTTAATGTTATAGTTTCAGTCAATGTTCTTCAACTGCTTTGTAGCCCTAGTTGCAGCTTAAAGATAGGGCTAATAAGTCCTCCAGGTTTCATTACTGGTCTATGTTTCCACAGGATCAACCAACTCTACAAACTTCATTTGGTCCTCAGTGCTTTATGAAAGTTGAACTTGCAGAGTCACATCCTTTACTGTGTTGCCATTAATCAAGCTGCGATACTCTCATTTACATATTCAACAAACCTGATAGCAATAACTGTGTCCAGTTTCGTTTCACATGCTTTTGTCAAGAGTTTAGATCACTTCACTTAAGGTACATAAAAGTTATACCTTTAACCTAGCGACAATCCGAACAAAATGCAGATTGTTCTAAGTTCATAACTTGCTGTACTAGTTGCCTCAGGAGCCATAAAACCTCATTTCTAACATTCCCGGTAACTCCACTTGTCTACTCAATTCATATTTAAAAATCGCAATGTATGCGTTTTACCTGGATATAACAAGCTCACAAAAAGATGGGAACAGAATGAATAGGTGTGGACGTTTGTCACCATTCTCCTTGGCAAGGCCTCCTTTCAAGTACGGATGTAAAGGAAGAACAGACACAGTATCAGAATGTACTACCAGACGAGCCAGCCCTTCAAGGACAAATATTACTTCGTCAAGTCTTGCTGCAGGAAATCGACGGTCACCTACATATACATACAGTGTGATTACAATTCATTGATTTGTGACACAGGCTTAGAGGGGAGAGATATTCAACATTCAATTATAAGAGTAAGGGAGTGAGTGCCCCACCTAAGTCATTCTCGTCGATCAGAAATTTTTTCAAGATGTAATTGCATCTCGTCAAGAGTATCATAATTGAAATTTTGCTCACTTCAGATCGAGCCAGATTCCAGCCACAGATTTCGTCGTTGCAACTGAAAACAAATTACTATCACATAAATAAACAGGTAAAACAAAGCTTGGAGGCATAGAAAGAGTTTTTGAAACAAACAAAAGAGGACTAGACAGTTGACAGTCACGAAACCAGATGTTTTTATTCTGATTCCATATCAACTAATGATGTGATTGCGCAATAAAGTCCACGTTGGCAGGATTTGCCAATAACTCATCACCGTATTAATCCAAAAATCTTAACTGGACTAGTGCTCATCCGTTGACTGTTTTAACAAAAGATAAAATATGGTCAAAACATCAAACAGAAGAATTGGATTGATAACTCCACACCGGCAACCAGTACTGTTAGTTGCAAAAGCAATAAAACCAATAGCATTCGTAGTAACATATTACGTACAGGCACCTAAAAACGAATGTATCACCTCAAGGAATTTGTTACCTGCTCAAGAGAAATAACTTTTGTAAGCAAGCCAAAGAGAATCTGCTACAGTGGGAGGGCATGAGCTCCACAGTTTCAACAGGCAGAGAGCATGTTCGTGATGCACATCGATCCAGGGTGGAAACTAGTCGTTGTAAAATCTGTCAAAACAAAGTTCAATACGAATAATGAAACTTGCAAGCCATTGTCACTGAGGGAGAAGCAAGGTGCTCATAGATGTCTGGTGCAGTGGCTTCCAACCAAGAAAGAAAGCAGTTCATAAAGAAGATAACCACAAACAATGGAATCTTTGCGTTAAGCATAGTCCAACAGCCATGTATAAACAATTGTAAAATTAGGAAATGAGCCATGTTCAGAAGCAGGCCAAAAGATGAGTATATAAGAGCCTGGGGTTTGATTATCCTTGCTCTACCAAAAGGTCCAACAATACGATTGGGGGATCCATTAAGTAGTTGAATCCCTACCTGAACCAAGGTTCATAATGTGGCCTGGATGTTCGGCCTCAATTTCTCAATTATAATTTTCTTTGAAATTTGTAATTAAAATTTTTTCGTATGACATTTTCTACTGCTATTATCATTATAAGCTTGTAAACTTGTCCTTGTTATCACAAATATAGTCATTTTGCTGAGTGTTAACATTAATGATAGTCATTCGTTACTACAACTAGGAATTGTACGACTGAACAATAATGATTCCTCCATGAAGTGCGTCAAATCAGGTTTCTGTAACTGCAAAGTCAACGTGTGATATGTGTAGGAGTTAAGCAAGCAAGAAGATTACATCAGGTGGTGCATCGATCTGCGACTTAAGAATCTTGTCACCCAATATGTCTAAAACATTCATCTCGAGAGACTCATCAGCCGCAAGAGTTGAAGTGGATAGAGAATTGGGAGGGAGGGCACGTCCGCAATAGCCTAGCAGGAATATTTCGTAAACATCCGCAACTTCTTTCCATAAGCGTATTCTTGAAGGTTTACCAATAATTTGATCGGACCCACGAGTTGCTGTTAATTTGCTGGTATCATCAACAAGAACACGGTTGAAGCCTTCAACAGCTAATCTCCAAAGTGAGCCTTCAGGGCTGTCTCTTCTCGTCGTCATGCACCTGTATATCAAATAAATATGAATAGTTTCATCTCATTAACAACTCTATCCTAAGCGTAGAAAGAGGGTAACAATGAGGGGTAAGGAAACCTTGGAACTTTCCATGATTTAACAAAAGGGCATGTATTTGTATCTATTTTGAGCTGATGAATCAAACTCAGAAATTCAGAGAGCTAAGGCACTTAAGAAAGAGATAAAAATGTCTGAAGAGAATCCCATCATTTAGATCACTGACAAGTAACTAGATCATTATCAGTGGAACTAGGTTAACTGGGATTTATTTCCCCAAAAACAAAAAAAAAGGTTTTGCTGGATTCTATCTAAACTCCCTTCTTGCGTATGCAGGACAGGTAAAAACAAAGAAAAGCTTGGAGTAGCTAAGCCAGAATCCTGCACTTCACACAACATATAAGCCTGTCAATTGCGAGAACATTTCTGTAAACTTGGAAGCTGGTTTTAGGATTGCATGATAGATGAAATGCCTTGTTCTGTTTAAAGAAAATGATTAGTTCTTCTTTCATCTGGTAAGGCAAAAATAAATTACACATGCCTTGGAGCAATGTATGTTGAATCTGTTCGTGGGATATCTGTATCATGTTCATCTCAATATTGTATAGCATTAATAAACTTGCGTCTTAGGCCAAACATTATCAGTTATCAGCATGTGATAAGCTATCACCAAGGGGCAAAGGTATGCAAGAAAATGAGTCTAGGGCTACAGTATTTATTTGAACCCTTTTATCACTTTAGTAAATCAATTGGTCCTCTTGTTCAGAGATCAAATTATAACTCCACTAGGATACAAAAGAATGACCAACATGAAAGCCATACACCCGCAGACTTTCACATCTCAGCGATAACAATTTTGTAAGCGTGACAGCATCGAGCAAATCTTACCTTGCAAGACCTTGAACAATTTCAGGGAAAATAGTGCATTTCTCTATTGCTGGAGCCCGTAGGAAAAGATCCACAAGGACAGGAACAAGCTTCTCAGCAAGCAGATAACCTGGGATGCTCGCCATTGTACCACAAGTGTTTGATCCAGAGCTAAGAGATGGGTCTTCTGTGTTGGCGGAACTAGAATCAGGCATCTGATGCTTTATCATCTTATTACCGCCTGTGGAAACAAAACTTACTTTCAAAGTTTTGCTCATTTCAAACAGAAAACAAATCGAGGTCAGGTGCCAATTCTACTACCATGAACATGGTGCCCAGTGCTGGTTTTCTCTGGCTTGTCCTCTGCACTCTGTAGAGATGAATCAGATATCGGAAGATATTGCAAAATTTCCCCTAGAAAGAGGGACCACATTGAAGAAAGATGCTCGGCTGGATGTAACAGAGGTAAGATTTCGAGTACTGTACGCTGCAAAGGTGGAACATGGCCCTGAAGAAAAGAATCTGAAATCTATTTAGCAAGAATTTCATCTGCAGTGGAAACTCAGAGGCTATCCATAATTCAAATTATCTTCCTCTCTCCCAAGATTAAATGTGTCCTACAAAACTTGACAAGAATTTCTTCCCAATCAATTAGTTCTATAGAATATCAAGGAGAAAGCTTTACAATTTAGAATTGGAAAACATAAGCTCGTTGATTTGTTTACACCCATTTTTGACAATTTTTGCAAAAATTAATGATAAGATGATGTGGTGTGCAAGTCCCGATAGCAGGTTCAGGTTAAGAGGATCAAGGTTAAGGAGCCAATTCTAATATGGCAAGGAAACACCAGATCTTCCCTGCCTTGTGTTCACTGACAACCTCCTATAGTTCGGGGGTGATCAAGATCACAGGGACAGATCTCACTCTGGCAGATTCTCAGGGAATCCCCACAGAATGTTCCTGGCATTACCTTGGGCTTATGCATTAACCAACCACTACAACGGGCAAATACATAAAGATTGAGTCATGGCGAGATTACATCCGCACTCGCCCGAGAACATGTAAGTCCTCCCTGTAAGTGTTAGGGTTTTTCGTCATGTGACACCCAGGGAAGCCATTTCTAGCTAAGATGTGGTTAATGGGTGAGAAGAACCAAGGCCTGAGCCCTGGAAAAGTGGAAGCATTTCGGATGAAGACTGGTTCAACTCTTCACATGGCAGCCATCAAGGGGACTCACATCAGAATCAATGGTTTGGAGATAAAAGGAAGAAGTTTGGAGATGTGGGACATGTGTCATCCATCCAGAGCCCAAGCATGCCTAGTCTCAGGGGGAAAATGGATACATCTCAGCTATAAATAGGTTAATTCTGGTTAGGCCTAGGGCTCTGCGCCCTAAGACACTGCCAATTTCCAACTCAAGCTTCTCCGCCTTTCAGCTTACTTTCAAGTTCCAACAACTTAGATTATTTAGCATTTTGCTTCTTTTTCCTAAAATTAGCAAGGTTGTTCTTCCGTTAGAAGCCTAGCCTACTTCATTCTCACTTTTTTACAGTTTTGTTTACTTCTCTAGTAATAGTGTAGCAATTGGTGCACTTGTGTTTGTTAACTTTGTTTCCTTCCATTTCCCAATTTGTTTGGCGTACCTTGCTCCCTAATTCGTCATTTTTAGCTCGTCAACCAAATTCTAAGTCCTTAGCAGGCAAGGCACAAACATGAGGTGTCACTACAACCTTCCCAATAGGTTGTGACATAATATCTGGTTAGAAGTCACCATTTGGGCTCTATGCTCAAGTCCACGTCTCAAACATGTAATGATCTTAGCACCTGTCCTTTGCCAAGAGGCGAACTCCATTTCCTAACAACCTAAGCTTTTGGGACATTTTTTTGATCTGCTTTTGGGACAGTTGGTAAATTAGCATGGCATCAGAGGTTGGGAGAGGTCTTGAGTTCAAGTTTCTCTACAATTTGTTCCCCGTTTGCATTCTACTTCTCCCCTTCCTATTCTGTTTCGCTCTATCTGTAAAAATTTGCATCTCCATGTGCAAGACGGGGTTGCACGTGAGGTATGGTGCTAGGTAGCTTGATATACATTGTTGGACGCATTTTCTGACAGCATAATCTTTTTGAAAGTTGGTAACTTAAGAAAAACACAATCGTAGCACATAAAGAAATCATAACTACAACCACACATAGCTTTCTGGGTAAATCAATTACGAGAAAATACTTCTGTTGTTTAACATGTAAAGGATAGATAGCCCTTCTTTTGACTCTTTTATTTAGAATCCTGAGGAACCAAAAAGTAATAAGACATAATACTCCCCCTTCAAGATCAATAACCTACAAACATCCTTTTTGTATCATGATAGAAAGCCTGTAATTATTAATTTCCCCATAGATTTCTTACATCTCTTTGTAATATTGGGTACCATGGTCAGAAACCAAAATGAACACAAAATGCAGTAGCAGTCCGAGGTGTTAGTATTATGAATTAAGGGTTGAAAAAAAAAAAGGTAGATCGGAAAAACTGACTTACAAATTCTGCTTCGAAGTTGTTATTGGTAGTACTGTCCTGTTTAAATGCCGTATGCACGACTACTAGTAACCGGGTGTACATGCCATTGTCAAACATCCCTTGTGCTTGCACATATAGTTCTCCTGTCAGAAATTGAAGGTGCAAAGAAAGACAATCATGCTTCTTTCGCAATGCAAATACCCTAAACTGGAAGAAGGAAACATCAAAATCAGTAAATATCCTCCATGTCTTCACAATCATATCATTGTTCACAAAAGAAAACATGACAACTGCCTCAAGCACTTCACAGATAAGATGGTCTCTTTATTTTTTAAGAGATCACAATACGTGCTCGGGTATATGATTCGGGACAACGAAATTAAGAAAATTATGATCCAAGTTGCTGTAAGGTATTACCAAGACCGTTTAAAATCTCTTGTTTCACCTTGCTAGCTGCATTACCACCATAATTCTTTGAACTATGAAGAACAAGCTCATAAACTTCAAGAACTGATTTGAGGTAATCCATTGGCAAGTTTCCCTGATTCACATCACTTTAGTTAGAAGATAAACAGATGCAGACAGTACTATGTAACACAGCTAACTAGAAGCTTATTAGAGTGGGACTTCCAACAAAACAATAGTCCTAAGTCTCCCAATGAATATTTTAGTTCCGGGATATAGAGGTAGCTGCAATTACAAAATGTTTTACCTTAGGAGAATGAGAAATGACAGTGGACTGCAAGCAATTTATTGCTGCAAGAGAAACCTCTTTACTACCATGTAAAATGCTACTCTTAACAGAAAGCAGTAGTGATTCCCATCCTGAAGACATATAACACCTAAACAATAAGTGAACGGATTTTTTAACCAACTAGAGTTATCAGGGCAATAAAAAGTGAAATTGGGGACTTACCGGACCAAAAGTTTCTCAAACTTCTGAGGAAAGGAAAGAAAGATCGTAGAAGTCGTGCTATTCCACCCATTACCAACACAAGTGTCTCATCCCACTGTTTCTGAGCAGTGTTACGGCTGCAAATCCATTTAAGAGAACATAGCTTGAGCAACTGGTTACCATATTAAAAAAAAACTGAAAATTAAAAAAACAGAAGAGGAAGGATAAAACGTTGTTCGGGAAAATTCATATTACCTATGATGGATGAGCATGTGAACTGCTTTTCCACCTCGTGTTCCGAGCTCTTTCCCTTGCCATTCATCTTTTGATGAAGTTGCAGCCTACACCCAGATGAACTGTCAAGAAAGGCAACAAGCTCATGATGCATTTTCTTTTCTTGTAATCTTTTGTTTACCATGTGTGAAGCACGTTCTAATGTCGGGAAGACATAGTTCCAGAGACAGTCTTCCCACATACTCTTGGAAAGTTTGTGCCCATGACTTCCAAGTGTTTGAAAAAGTGTCCTGACAGCAGAATTTCTGACCTGATAAACATTGGCCCACCCGCAGTCAAAAGGTTTTAACGTACATCAGGCAAAACCAATAAACACTTCTACATATCTTCCTCATGGAATGGTAGAACACATCCAGACTGGCAATGGAATCAGAAACTTTTACAAGACATAAATAAAGAAGTTAGCAGGATATATAGGAAATGAGATGAAGTTTTCTCTACAATGGTGATATCCGTAAGTATAGATGCATTCATGCACCTGCAAATTGAATATACTGTTTAACCAACAACATATAACAATTCTGTTATATGGACTACAACTGATTTTATTGCAAAGAGGCTTTTGTTTTATGTTTTACCAAGGTGCCACATAAGACAATCAAACATGAAGACGGAATAACTAGCAACAAAGCAGCAGTGATCACAATAAAAAATCAAGGAGAGTTCCAGGACTAGATTTTTAATCGTCAAGAGCTTAGCTATGGAATTATGTTCCATCAGTTTGGACAACTTAACTTTTGAGAACTGTTTTCATCGAACTGATAATAGAGATTTTCCATGCAGGTAATAAATTTCTAATGATATAATGTACAAAAAACCGAGCCAAACAAATTATCAAACCTCAGGCCTCTCATCAGCTCCTAGCTTTTGAAGCAATGAGAAAACAGAGAACAGCAACTTGTCACGATCAACTACATTTATCAGGGGGGCTTGGTCGCTGAATCCATTCATAGAATTGACAGCTTCTTCTTCCCTGTTTACATCCTCCATTTGCTTCGAAGTAGATTGCACATCCAGAATTCCTGTAATGTCGTAGCACAGAGGAAGGGTAAACTATTTGTGTAAGTTCAAAGCGCAGACAACTACTGAGTAAGTAACCAAATTGACAAGACCACCTGAACCTGTCCCGTTTTCCTCTTTGAGCCCATAAAGAAGCCCCTTTGCAATAAAATCAGTTGTAGTCCATAAAAGGCCTACGGCGGTTAAGCTAATATTCAATTCTGTATTTTGAGCACTGTATGCTCCAGTAACATCTATGCATCTGCAAAAGTTATATTAATACCGATATTAGCCCATAACTGTTGATCTTTGATAACTTCTATTATATGTAGGACAAAAAATGGCAGTGCTCCAAACAAAAAAGAGCTTTATCCAACTAGTTGTGGTCTGACAGGAACTCCTGTTTCTGTGGCTTGCTTCAAAATGGACCAACACTGTGGGGTCCTAGAGTCCTAGGGAGTGTCTTTTTAAATCGCAATCTTTTAGCTGTTCACGTTTTGTCAAACTAGGGAAATAGAACTAAGTTCGGAGCAATGCGTCAAGGTACAAGCAAGTCAAATATTCTACATGTACCTCTTTTTCATTGCCATGGAGGTGTTTTTTTTTTTACTATCTTGCATCAAAAGATTGACTGGGGCGCTTCTCTTGTCATCCTAAATGTAGGATGTCAAAGATAAGCCATCTTGCTTTTGCAGGTGACTTATTTGTGATTGTGAGGCTGATAAAACATCTTTGGAAGTGGTCAAGGCGTCTCTTGATTAATCTTGTTGGAATTTGTCCCACATCGGTTAATTATCACCTCGAAAACTGGTTTATGAGTTGGATATAAAACTTCCACATGGAATCAGAGCAGGCACATTCCATCGTAAATTTTACAACAAAAGTTAATCAATCCCACACCTCACAATGGCAGACCCAAAAAAGACTACACAATGATAGGATCCAAAAAGTGGCCCCACATGACAGACCTAAATGCAGGGCATGTGAGGGGGAGTGTTGAGTAGTTATCCCACATTGCGTGGGTATAGAATCCAAGATCACTTAATAACATTTGGGACCTCTCCACTCATTGCCAATTGATTTTGAGTTGAATGCTTTAACATAGTATCAGAACTAGGTTTTCATAGGCTTTTCCCCTTTGTGCCATAGTTGCACTTTGTTAATTTAGTTGTGATCCATATGTTTTGGATCATTTGTTGACCTCTCCATGTGCGATTCAGGGGTCGCATGTGCGGGGGAGTGTTGGAACATGTCCCACATTAGTTAATTATCACCTAGAAAACTAGCATATGAGCCTAGACAACCTCTCCCTTCATGGCCAATTGGTTTTGAGTTGGATATAAAGTTTCCACAAATCTTATTCTTATTCAGGTATGCAACCCAATCTGTAGAAGATCTCTATCTTCTTCTTTTCTTTTCTTTTTTTTCCCTGGAGTTACCAGTGCTGTTGAGGAGGAAGTGAAGATCATTGTCTCATTCCAGAAAGCATATTCCATATGAATTAGCCTGGGGTACCGCTCATTTCCATTAGGCTCAAGTATGATGACTGCACTCAATTCAATCTGGGTCCAATAAATTGCTGTCTTATGGAGGTAGGATGCAGCTTATTCAGTCTATCCTTTTCCATGTACAAGTGTATTGGAGTTGCCCGTTCATTATTTGTCATCCAGTAAAGGGGACATTGAAGGGCTCCTAAGGTGTTTTTGTGAACTGGTGAAACCTCAAGCAAATAGGGGCTAAAGTCAGTTGGTCTTCTATTTGTGCAACCAAGGAGAGAGGTGGGTTAGGCTTTATGCCTTTGAAGGAATGCAACAAGGCAACTATGCTCGGGTTCACACTTAATTATTTAAGGGACAAAGTTTATGCTGTGGAAAGGAAAGTGCTAAATCTCAGGACAATGGGGCAGCCTTTGATCAAGTCTGTGGAAATGGGGAAGATACTTTTGTTTGGACGAATAACTGGCATCATCAGGCCCTCTGTATCAAAGAGTTGGGGAGGTGGTACCTGTAATTTGGGGAAATCTTGGTACACTAAAGTGGCGGCCATCATACAAAATGGTACCTAAAATTGGACAAGCCAGAGTAATAGGTTTGAGCAACAAATCATGGAGCAAACTCCCGATTCCCTTCAACCCCAGGTGAACAATCTGATAGTGCGGTGTAGCTTCCATCCTCCAGCGGGATTTATACTACAAAATCATCTTGTGCCTCTAAATGAAAGTTTAGACCTTGGCATAATGTTGCTTGCTTTAAAGGGAATCTCCCTGAATGGAACTTCAAGTTATCGTTATGTTGCCTGCAGAAGTTAGCCACAAGGAACAGATTCGAATTGTGGGGTGTGTTTGAAGATCCCAGTTGCAGTTTATGCAGTCAATGAGAAGAGAGTCATGATCACCTGTATATAAGTTGTGAGTTCTCAAAGCATGTCTGGTCTGCTATTCTAAGGGGTATCAGATTCATGGAAGGCCTGAGCATTGGAGATCAGAGTAGGTAGATAATTCAGCAAACCAACTGCTCCTCTTTTGGGAATTATGTGTTTAAGCTCTCTTCAGCTGCTACTATCCACCAACTACAGAGGGAAAGGAATTACAGGATCTTCAGTCGCAGAGTAAGGATCCTTCGGCTGTTATTCGGACTAACTGATATGCGGTATAGGTTAAGGTCTTGGATAAATAAGGTATCTCAGGAGAATAGGGAAGTTTGGAGAGCTTTGGAGCTTCTACTACTATTCCAAGGCAGCAGAAACAGGCTCATTGATTTTGTTCTTCTTTGTACACACTTCATAATCAGCCAAGATGTGGCTGCTGAGGGGTATGCCCCTTTGTTTTGTTTGTAGCCCTAACCATTTGTTAATGAAAGCTGATCACTCAAAACAAATAAGGTAATAATACTGATGCAGGAGAATAAAGTTTTGGTTTTGATTTCCTGGTGCAAGGGAGCAATTTTATTGTCTTGATTTGTTTTCACATAAATTCCGTAAAACTAATAGAATATTTCAGAAAAGAAGACCTAATCCCATTATTTCCTCATGGTGCATATCACAAGATTCATGACCTTTTCCTTCATCCATACCCTGACAAAATATTTTTGGCAAATTTAATGGCAACCCAAAAGAATCCTAAACAAAGACAAGTAATAAGGTATACCACCTGGCTTCCTCCTCTAGAAAACAAAGCTAATCATCCCTCTCACCTTCTTCCAATTTTCTCCAAGGGGGCCTACAAAGACTTCCCCAGGATGATCCTTCAAAATAGCTCCAAATACTGAAATGGAAGATGCTGGATCAATGAGTCAAGAACTTATGAGCCACGTCCACCTTCTCTTGAACCAATATCTATCTTGATTCTTCAACCTCCCAATGGATGGCTAATGAGGTGCATACTTCTACATTGGATGACTAACAATGCACTATATAACCTTCTACATAGGATGACTAACAATGTACTATAACCTCAGAATCACAGAAAAGGACACGAGAGGCACGGATACAACTCGACATAGACACACAGATATGTTATTTGAATAAAAAGTAGGATGTACACATTAGCGATACAGTGAACTATATGGAACCAAATATGCGGCTAAGTTTATATAGCACCATTACATTCCAAATGGACTAAAAAAATTATTTAACAAATAGGGCTTGTACGCAGCTAGGAAATGCAACTTTCATGGTAGTGTGACTTATTTCGAATTTTTCCCTCTTATTCAGGTAAATATTGCATATCAACTATACAATGTGTGATGACAAGTAAATCCTTGCATGTTGACATCAACAAGAACACGGAGACCATAGTAGTTAATTATCATGTCTTCTGGACAGAGTTGCCAGCAAGCATGCATAAGAGCAATGTACATTTCATCCTCCTAAATCCTCCTCTTAAATAATTCAGCAACATATCTTTCAAAATTATCAATCAATCATAAGTGAAATTTAAATGTGATGCGTCAAATTCCATTCTCATAATCCCATGTTAGCAAGTATCTGAGAAACTTGGTTATGGAGTAAATAATCAGTCATAGACATCTAAGAAGTGTCGGACATGTTGCAAAAAGAGTGTTGGACACTTGAATTATGATTTTTAATGCTTAAATGTGGACACAAAATGGAAATTGCACAGATCCAACCACACCGCTCTAAAATAAATGTGGGTCCCACCGTGTAGGTCCCATTTGTGGAGGCCACATGTATGTGAGGAGTGTGGTTGGATCTGTGCAAATGTGTTGTGTATGTAGCATTACTGCACAAAAAAAGACAAGGCTCTATGGGTGATACTCGTCAGTCATCACCTTCTATGTGTCAATGGTGCATATCAGAATTCAAGCCCGTCGTAGATCAGAACTCATTCTGTAGGCCCATATTTCCAATATGAATTATTTAATCTAACTCTAGTTTTGAGGACATCCTAGCTGTCAAATCTGTAATTCAATGGACCTTCTTATTAGAGGAAAAAAAGAGGTTCAATCAACCTAGTTTTCGACGTGCACACTGAATGTTAATGAATTTTGAAAAATTTCATTGTAAGACTAAAATGTTTTAGACCATGGATGAAAAGAATATCTGTATAACCACGGGTAGGTCTATAATTCCTTGTGGAAGAATAAATGTTGGACTTATAGATAGCTTTTGGGATCACTACATGTCACTTCTTATTTTCGTGTTTTATTCAATCCCAAATGTAAATGTCGTGGTAGTAGCACTTGTTCAATCCCAAATGATTAAAGTTAGCATCATAGTTCAACTAACAAGCATTGTAAGGTTGCTTTTAAAAATAAAAAAAGCATTGTAAGGTTTACAATGATATATACAAATATGGAAGGGCAACCAGGACAAAGGGTGCAAAGAAAAAACTGCACTAACGGAATAAGTTATTGTAAATACTAAAACTGAGACTTACACATGAAGGCAGTCTGCAGGAATAGATGAGAGCCCATCATTCATAATGACGCGTAGACTCTAGCAGAGAAAATTTTAAATCAGCTCGAATCTAAAATGTAGCTCTAAGTATCACCATATACAGATCATGTTGTAAAAGGACAAGTGATCTGAAGCATGCCTGTCATAAACTACATAACTTATACTCCCTCCATCCCATTTTGTTTGTTAATTATTCATTTTGTCTTTTTTGTGTCTATTGCGTATATCTTTCAATCTATAATATTTTTCATGATTTCGACAACTTTGTATTATAGAACAAATTGAAATCTATCAGATAAGATCCATATTGCATATTTTTGAAGATTCACATTGAAAAATGTACTTAGTAGACACAAAAGAGACAAAAGGGATAATGGACAAACAAAATGGGACGGAGGGAGTACAAGAAAAAAAGGATAAAAAAATGCCATATTATTACAACAGCTGTAGCGTGTGAAAGTGAAAAATAAATGCATGAAAAGGAGAACTGTCAAAGACGAAAGTAAATGTAGTAGTCAAGATGTGACATTTGAGCTTCATTTTGTCGATTAAAAACAATTGTGATATTTGAGGATATGGTAAGATGCTGAAGGTTAAATGAGCATTTAAAAAACAAATGCATTTTGATAAGTATGAACAGAAAAACAGTAAAATCAATCTTCAATTTCAGCAATTTTTTTGGGTATAGAAGTACATTTAACATATTCTGTTGTCTGCAAGTTTATTCGAAGAGATAATTACACTGCCCTCCAAGGTTTTTGACCATATCAGGAGCATGTCCCATGGTTTCTGAAATAACTTTGCTCACCCTTTTTCCGACAGTATAGTAGACTTCTACCATTAAGTTACCTCTAGATCTGCTAATATAATCTTGTACATCAGCAACTTTGAATCCATAGATGCCAAAAAAATCCTCTTTTCTACAATTATGAAGACGCCAAAATGGCCCTTTTTCTATCCACACAATCAAACGCATGAAGCCAGTACTACAAATCAGCCTCCACCAAATTATTCATCAATAAATTATTTTCTTTCCCAGGATAATCATATTCTTAGTTGGTGGAATGTTGTTCTTAAAACAAAGCCTACCGGGAAAATTGCTGTGCTCTGTGCAAGTTGCATACAGAGGAGCTACAAAGCACGAATAGAGAAGCATGAAACATAGTTATTATCTGAGCATATTGGCCTGTTTATACGTTATAACTTTAAAAGGAAGTATTACTTCCACAATGCAAGCATCCAAAAGACTTTCTAGTGAATCTGAAGTATATAACGACAGGGGGAGAAAGATAAAAGAATAAGAACCAGAAGACAGAATACATAGATAAAATTAGGAGCATGACATAATGATGTAACGTATTTCTATTTCCAGTTTCGTTTCATCACTATGCAATTATAGTGACATGGTATAAAAGATTATATCTACCGCCGGCGTCTTTTTGGCAGATAGAAACGACTACCTAACCAAACAAGCTTAAAAGAATATTGAAAATTAATTGCAAAACAAAAGCATACAAATCTACTAGTCTGTCCTTCTGATGTCGAACATCAAGATTAATTCATTTGGAACCTACTTAGATGTAACAGTCATATAACAGGTACTGGGAGGATTCAAGTAGCCAGAAGGAAGAGAATATGTAATCAACGTCGCCAAACTTCTGAATAAAACCCTCACACTATTTTCAAATCAATTATAGAAGGCAAAGGAAGATGCAAACTTGATCAAACTTATTCTTATATTATGTACATGTCCACTAGGTTAAGCAGGACAGATGCAGAGGCAAAATTCCATATGGCATTACATAGGAACACCAAACTACAAGACACAAGAAGGATTGATGTAGCCAGAAGGAAGGAAAACAAGGAATATATTATTTTTTTCAAACCAGAAGTATGCCAGAGAAGAAGGAATTAACATTGCCCAAACTTCTGCACAAAACCACTGCATCATATTTTCGTGTCACATCTAACTTCATCTTGCGATAAGATTGCATCACTGACGGTACCATTTTGTCTAGTAAATCTTCAAGATTAATGAAAATTTTCGCCTTTCAAAAAAAAACTGAGTGTACCATTTTAATGACAATTTAGGTATTTTGCTACAATTCATGGAAACTGATATACCATGCAGTGATAGTCAGAAGCATCGCTAAAACACAGACGTAATAATCAAGTGATGATAACCTGAAATCCCAGTGTGACAAGATCCTTTTCTGACTCATCCGCTACAGACCTTTAACATAAATTGAAATGAATAAGTCTCAGCCAATAAAAGACAACCCAATTAACAAAAGGTAAGCGGAAACGAGTTCTTAAGTAGAAGGCCAACCTCAACATTTCTAGAATACTTGGCCAGCTGTAATGCAACCTTTCTCCATGCATCTGAAAGTAATTCGGAAAACAAAGGCAAAGCTTAGAAATAGAGAGAGAAAGCAAAGTAGCATATCGTCAATTCCAATATGTAGCGACTTACCTCTAAAACATGCAGAAGAATCTTTAGAGCTCCAGCACGAACATCGTTGCTTCGCGTTGAAAAGTAGAGTACTCTTAGTGGTGATACAACAGCACACTCAAGTGATCTCAATTCTGTATGCAAATCTTCCATCTAGAGAGAGAGAGAGAGAGAGAGAGAGAGAGAGAGGTGTCAATGAAATTAAAAAAAAAAAACTCTTACGCTGTTGCCTGTTAAGCAAGAGAATAGACAATTCTCACATCACATGATTCGACATGTAGTCTGAAAGCTGCATTTTCCTGAAACTGATCTGACCCCAAAACGGCACAAATTGATTGGTCCAATGCATCAAAAGCCTTGTTTCTTAAGTGCTGATTAGAATTATAAGCAAGCTGCAAATATATGGATGTCAACACACTAGTAAATGTCGGAAACACCATCAGTCTCAAGCTTCCATTGACCATATATTCTAACCCACCTCGAGGAAATGCCCGACAACTTGATCCCATAGAGGCTCCACTCCTGTAACAGAGTAGATAAAATTTACAATGAAGCAAATGATTGTAGTTGAGATCCAGAAAAGACATCTTTGTCAATACATATATGGTCCTCCACTATAAGATTCCACATTTCATGTATATAAAATTTTAAAAAATGCAGTTTCAGAGATATCACGAGTTCACAATAAGAGCAGCAAAAGTTTTGAAAACAGATGAAAAAAGTAGTTGAAAACATTCTAGCCAGCCAAGAACCTTTACCATGTGTTACTCCAATAAGATCCGTCAAAGTGAGTTAATCTATCATCAGTAGGCAAATAATCCAACCAGACATCTGCCACTCCGGTTTCTGGAGAGAGAATGCCACCTTTGATGATTTACTCCAAGGCATGCTCACCCAGATAACAAATGCTCGATGGTCCAAAAGCTTTTATTTTGTTCCCAAGATAGTCTTAATGTAAAATTTAAGTACATGCAACACATATCCAATTATGTATACGTACAATCAAAATGCCAACATCCAGAAGACCAATCAGATAGTCAATTACAATTTGAGACACCCACAATACTAGATATGAAAATACTCCACAATTTTGTGGCAGACCAAATAATATAAAACAAGAAAATACAAGTCCAATTGTTTACAACAACCAAAAGGAAGGCTTTATACATCTCAACAGGTAGCACCACAATAAAAAAAGCCCCTAGGACACAAGAAATACAGCAAATTGCCAATGTCAAATAAGAAACATTACCTCAAGAGTCCAAAAATGATAATGACTAAATAAGTCGGTATAAGGTGACTAGGTGAGCTATAAACAAGAAGTATTGGGGAAGCAGAATTATGTTATAAAGTCTACAAGGAGCAGTAAATTCATAAACGTGAATCTATCCTTATTTAGAAGACCAAACCCAAATCTGGATAATAAATCAAGAGATATACAGGAATCAATTCCTTCTACCAAATGTGGGGGATTTTAGGTGAAAGGCACTACATCAAAATATAGCATCATATGTGGCATGGTTAACGATGTCCGCAGCTGAAAGGACTAAAAATATGAGATGGTCAGTGGCACCTCAGGTGGAAGTCTCTAAAGCCACCGTGATGTTCCCTTCAGCTTTGAGTTTATAGAAAATAAAGAACCAAAGAGAATACGAAATTGAGAAAATGAGAAAATTAAGCCATCTTATACTTTTACAACTAAAAAGTACTGCATTATGTAAACAGAAACCTATAATGTGATAGGAATTGGAGAGGGAGTATTAAGCAACGCTCAATTTATGAAGTCCTAATAAAAATGTCACATCTATGCAGGCATTCATGTTGCGTAGTTGGTATATTGCGAAGTGAAGGGCCAGTGGTTGGCATTTATCCTGAATACTAGTAACTACAAACACATGGATTTAATTGCACTATTATGAGGACCATTCTACTATTTATAGCAGCAGGGAGCTTTACGTAAAACATGAAATCATTGTCCATATTATGATTCCCACAAAACCGAGGCATGACAAGGATTTCAAAATCTTGCTAGTTTTGGTGACAATCTCGAACCTCTTGGCAACTTACTTTAGGATGTTCACTGGAAATTTCTGAGTATCTGCTAGCCATCAAGCTCAAAGTTTGATTTATAGCTAATATTTTATCCATCAAAAGAGCTAGTACTTATATGAGCACCAACTAATATCTAATCAAGTTGAGATCAAGCAAGCTTGATAAGTAGGATAACAGATCTAATCCTACGGCAGGCTTGTCACATTACAAATAAATAAAAAGTACATAAGTGACGTAATAAGGTGAATCCAACAGCAGATGCGAGCAAAGGATAGAGATATGATAAATGAAGAAAAAAGCTTAAGGCTATCATGAAAATAATCAGAGTGAGAGAAGGAATCTACCACCATCAGACACCACTATTATCTTGATAAAAAACAAAATAATTATGATAAGAAAATGAATGAGTCCGTGTATCTGGCACTCTAGATGTTTAGGTATTCTAACAATAAAAACAAGAAGAATATAATGAGCTTAATAGAAGTAGAAGTATCTCAAAAAGAATACTAGAGGCAGCATGAAATAAAAAACTATGCACAAGAAACTCCTCTAATGTCATTCCATACTTACTGTGAAGATTATTTACTAGGATGGATATAATTCTCTCCACGGAAAAACTGATGCTTCCAATTTTTTGACTTGATGCTTGTCCAACACCACTCACATCTTCAGTTACGCATTGATGTGACAATTGACATAGTGCTGAAAGAAGTGATTTAACTGCAGATATCTGCATCAATGCTGAACTCTCAAACAGCTTCACAGGAAACGAATAACAAGGGTTAGAGCATGTAGATTCTTGATAACCCAAAGAAAAAACATACATCTAAAAATGACAACCTCACCTGAGAATTCAAGGAAGAGAGTATACTGAAGTCACTGTATTGACCAGATGACTCTCTTGTAAACTTTGGAACAGCGGCTGAGATCTCCTACAAGTATAACACAACGATGGCTTCATGAGTACTGGATAATGACCATATTTGGAATAAAGCTACAAGAAAAAATCCATAAAATCGTAGTACATTATTAAAACAAGCACAAATCGACATTTACGGATCCACTGTTTGTTTTTAAGACACTAAATGACAAACATCATTCTTTTTGATAAGTAAAAGATTATATTACCAACAAGGCATTAAGGGAATGCCACCCATTACAATTGAAGATTATATTACCAACAAGGCATTAAGGGAATGCCACCCATTACAATTGAAG
>BPLS01031101.1:0-23912 GCA_019656275.1 Rhododendron kiyosumense
CCTATAGGATCCACTAATCTCCATTCCGGTACTTCCACTAGCACTTCTTGATATTGCCGGACCCCTGGTTACCCAAGTCTATGTTCGTTGTGCTCCGACTACTACTCCAGTTGATTCTGCTCATTCTCCCCCACCATCTCCTCTATCGTCTACAGATCCACCGGCTACAGATTCACCTTCACCTTCCTCTCTTGACCTACCCATTGCCGTGAGAAAGGGTACACGTGCTTGTACATCTCATCTTATTTCTCACTTTGTTTCGTATAATCGTTTGTCCGACCTCGAATCTGAATTCATTCGACAATACGGAAAAAGCAAGAACCTGTAAATTCGAATTGAATCCCTCGGAACTTTTGCAAAATTTCATTTTTACTTCAGAATGTGTCCCCAGCAAATCCAAATATAGTGTATTGGAAAAATTATTGGACACGGTCGGGTGTATCTGAAAACAGTAAGGAGCGTGTCCCAACGTGTTTGCGTTTGACTCGTGTTGGACATGGATATGTGTGGCCGGTAGATGTTGTGTTTATTAGCCTACTACAGATTTGATACCTAAGTTAGCGTGCACCTTTGTTAATATTTGTCATTGACTCATTTTCACTAGAAGAGCTACCAGTAATTGGGAATGTTTCTCTTTGTTTAATCTATGATTTTTGCCATATATTCAGAGCTTATTGAGGATACATGAATGTTATCTGCAAAATGGGTTAGTGAAGATATATAAAAGATTCTCTTTTTTGTGTTTTGAAATTTTTGTCACTAGACTTGGATTTGTTTATATTTAGTGTTTCAAAAGCGGCACATGTATAACAAACAGAAGGCCAAACTTGGAAATGTATGTTTGACATGTCTTTCATTTGACGACTTCAATGACCTCAGTGGTGATATGCAAGAGCTGATGTCATTTCTTATGTTTGGTGGTGCAGTACAGCATAGAGAGATGTGAAGACGGGGATTCCTCGGAAGGCCAAGAATCTCACACGACTCTTTCATATGTTGTTGATGTGGAGCCAAAGCTGTGGTTGCCAGTACGTCTTGTTGAAGGCAGACTGTGCAGAGAGATAACAGTGAATCTTTCATGCATTCGAGTGGAAGCACAAAAGGCAAGTCATGACATTCCTGCTATCTAGTGGTTTATTATTATACCAGTCATAAAATCCTTGATGTCTAATGGATCATTACTTGTGGTAAACACTGCAATTATGCTTATTCCGTTGTTGCAGACTGGAAGATGAAGTGTTACTGAACCATTATAGATTGGCTTCTTTGTAGTATATGCATCCTTTTGCTGATTAAAGATGTGAATGGCGGGGGCCATCACAAATTGTTTTCCTTACATATTTTTGTTTCGGCTAAGGTCCCGTAAGTGTACTCTCAAGTCTCAAAACAAAAGTCAAGGGTCTGTCGCATCATTTTCTAGCAAAACGTCCATGAACAAATTTATTTGTTCAAATAATTTTTTCCCTGGTATAATTTAGAAGAAATTAAATAGGCATCTTGTTTGGAGCCCCAACTTAAGTTCTCATCCTTAGAGGTTTGAATCATTAATGCCTTGTTTGGATGATGTTTTGAAAATTTTTGGGTTTGATTTTTGGGTAATGGGTGAAGAGAGAAAATAGGATAATGATTAGAGTTGGGGTAATGAGTGGAGAGAGATGGAGATAGAAATGCGAATAATAATTGGGGAGAGGAGAGAAATGAGAGTAATGATTTGAAGCAGGAGCAATGAGTGTTTTTTTAGTTACATTTTTTTTTAAAATGTCATCCAAACAAGGCATTATTCCTTCCTGAAATTGTATAAAAAGTGCCCCATTATGCCCTTATTAACTATCTCTCTCTACAGATTCAATGTCTATCGGAATCTCTCTCTCTCAAATCTTGGAACACTCTCTCCACATCTCCAAGCCCCCTAAATTTCTCTTCTACAGATTCAATGTCTATCGGAATCTCTCTCTCTCAAATCTTGGAACACTCTCTCCACATCTCCAAGCCCCCTAAATTTCTCTCTATTCAGTCTCAAACACTCATCTCTTCTCTCTCCTCTTCTGTAAAACCCACAACCCCAACCCAATTTTTTTGTCTTGGTTATCATGGATTCTAGTGGATTTATCCGATTGACATTATCAACTGGTGGGGAACTGGTTGATGCTAAGTCAGTGAGTGAACTCAGGTTGGATCTAAAAAGGGAAAATGGGTTGCCATTGGAAATAGTGATGGACACCAAAGTGGTGGTGAAATCAGAGAAACTAAAGAGTAAGAAGTTTGGGATCAGAGTTACTTCTGATGGCATTCATGGGTTTGGTCCAAAGGGTGAGGTTCCATTGATTGCTTCAACTTCTGATGCTAAATCTAGGGTTGATCTTCGGATCAAGATCTGGAAATGGACCTTCTGATTTCCACAAGAGCACTCAATTATTGTCCTGTTTTACTTCCTTTTTCTTTTTGATTTTACTTAATAGATCATGTTATTGGTTGAAAGTTTAAATTGTGGAGGAAAATTGGGAGTGTGTACCTAATTTCATCTTCTCCTAGAGAGATATTTTAGAAATTGTTTTCTAGTTTATTGAATTTTTTGACAAACATGATAAATTTATTCGTGATCAATTTATCATCTTTATGATAAATTACTCTCATATTTTTTTTTTATAAATTTATCATATATTATTATGGTAGATTCAGTTATTTAATTAATGTATTATAATTTCTATGTTTTGCATTTTTATGGTAAATTCATTATAAGGGACGACATTCGTTAGGTTATATGACAAAATTGATATATTTTTGTTGTTGCGTTTACAGTAAATTTACTGGATACAATAAATGTTTCATAAATGCAAAACAAAAACATAAAAAAAATTATCATAATAGATAGATTTATAAAATTCGATAAATTTACCATATTCAAAATTGGTAGGTAATGTAATAAATGTAGAAAAAGAGAGGGGGGAAGAGAGATAAATAAATAAGGGTAATGTTGGGTTTTTTTTTTTTTTTTTTTTTTTTTAAATTTCGGGATGACAGCTTAATTATTAAAATCACTACAGATGGAGACTTAAGCATCTCTAGGAGACAGGACCGCTATTAAACTCCTATAATTTATTTGTGCAACATAAGTGCTAAGGGGAAAAGAGCATACTGCATGTATCTGTCACAAAAAGCAGAGATTTATTTTTGATCTTTCTGTTTCAAGTTCAAGGAAGCCAATCAAAGTATCAAATGAACTTGGTTGCAGCTCAAACAAATATTAACAAAGGTGCAAGCTAACTTAGTTGATCAAATCCATTGTTGGCCAAGAAGCACGGAATGTGTATAGGCCACACCCACACGTACATGTGTTGGACACAAGTCAGAAGTGAACACTTCGGACAATGAACCTGACTCGTTTCGGATATGCCCAAATGTGTCCAATAACTTTTGGTACATCATATATATTCAGAAAGCTTGTTTTTTTGGAAAAAAAAATGTATCTATTAGTTTAGAATTGGCTTGGTGAAAAACCGCAAATCCAACTGTTCTATGCTCTCTCCCATTCATCCGTTCAAAACAAACTCATCCCACTTTATTTCCAATCCAGATTGTTATGCCTAATCGATACGGCATTTTCAGTTTGAATTAAATCTTGTTATACCTAATCGATACGGCTATTTCAGTTTGAATTAAATCTTGTTATACCTAATCGATACGGCTATTTCAGTTTGAATTAAATCACGCTCCTCTTCTCTCCTCGCTTCCCTCTGTTCTCTCACTCCGTTCACGACAGGCACCATCCAAGCCGTTAAGCCATCTCTGTTTTCATCTTCTCCCTCACTCCCCAAAGATGTATCTCTTTGCTGTCTTCCTATTTCCTTTCTTGGTTCGATTCGAGTTGTGTCGGTTCTGTTCCAATGTAGGTTTTTCTGTGTGCCCGTTACAGAAACATTCACAGTTTGGTCTCGCGAATTGGCAGTCGCCTGTGGATGGTTTCAGTTATTTTCCATTCAGGCATGTTGACTGATGTGTTCCAGTAGATGGTTTCATTCAGTCTCCATGCATGGCGGTTAATTCCTGGGGTTCAAATATGGTGGTCCAAAATAGGTCTGGTTTTAGTTAGGGCCCGCTTCTCAGTTCTCAACAATGAATCTCTTGTGTATTCTTTTATTTTTTTCACTTTTTTTGTTTTGAATCTCCTTTTTGTGAATTTTTTGATATGGGTCTTTTTGTTGTTTTCCTTTTATGGCATTTCCATGTGGTTTCTGAATTTTCTGAAGAATAAAATATTCCTTTGTCTTTGGTGCTTTTTCCTATCACAATTTCTTTTTCTTAATCATCACGTGCACTTTACCAGTGGAAACCTGTGACATACTGATGGGTTTTATTCTTTTTCGTTTAATTTTTGTTGATGCCCATGGATTAAACGGTGGACAACTTCAGAGAGGGGAATAGTAGGTATGGACATTGGTTTATTGACCTTTGAATAGAAAAGCTATGTAGCTATTCAGATTGATTACAGGTTTCCCCTTAATTGAAATTCTACCTGGAGCCGTTCATTGTTGCCTTGCCTTGCCTTGCATGACTTGCATACGGACTTTGTTCTACTAAAATGCGTATCACTTTGAGTGTTTAATTGTCGCTACACATCACTTGTTTTATTTGCTGATAATAACTAGTTCGGTAGTTTCATTCTCACATAATGGCCGCATCAAGCATATATTTAGATCCTCGATTTATCAAAAAAAAAGGAAAGCTACGGGAGGAATAATGAGATATTAGTCACACAGTATTGTTTATGTGGCGAAATAGGAAATACACTTTTTTTTTTATGAGAATCACAATTGTTTTCTTCTTGTTTTACGCAAGACACAAGAACTGGATGTGATATATAGTAAGTAGGAGTTACCTCACATAACAAAGTGTCATGCCATACTTCACACATATTTTTTGATTGCTAGTTTCTTTTTTGAACTAAGTCAGTTTTTCCCAATAGGGATTTGGTTGTAGTATCCCTTTTTGTTGGAAAGGTTTTGTGAATGATGAGTTGTGCTCTTTTAAATTTTGGCGCTTTCTTTTAAATTGCTTGAGGTGTGCTGGTGATGGTATCAGACGGTGAATGGTCATGTGAAAGGCTTTGAGACAACTCAGATATTGTAGAGATCTATGTAGACTAAAGAACCACGCATACACCACAGCTTTATAGAGAAGAGGGACGTTATTGTAACACACAAATTCGAGTCCTACAATAAAGAACACGAAAATGATGCACAAAACAATATTTTTATTGATTCTGAATTAAAAGGGGTACAATTCTCTAATAAATGCTCTTTAATAAGAAAAAGAACAATCCTCTGATTCGATCTCCGGAGTTGAAGTTGCAATCCAACGGCTGTTGAAGCTTGTTGTTGGATTGAAGGAGTAGGTAATTCCTTCAAATCTTCGAGTTGAGAAGCTTGAAGAACGAAGTTTGATTAAGGGCTTGAGTAGCTTAATCTCGACAAAACGATGAGTTTGAGGCGCAATCTTCGCAGGATTCAATGCGTAGATTTTTGTTGTTGCAGACGAACCGGCACGTAGTTTGAGTGCTTGTTGATTCTTCACGAGAACTTGAGAGGAATTTGAGAAGAACTTTGAGAGAGCCTTGAGAAATGCTTGAGAGTGCTCTTGAATTCTCTTGGCCAAAAAATCCATTCTTCTTAATGAGAGCCTCTATTTATAGGCTCAAGTAGAGAGATCCTAATTTGGAAAATCTCCTTTGATTGTTTTTCTTTCCAAATAAGAATAATTGAGCCCTCCTTATGGTAATGAAATTAGGTCAAGATATACATAAACAAATAAATATATACACACACACACATATAGGGAAAGTTTCAAATGAGAACCTCTTAAAATGTGGACTCCCCTTTCCCAGTCGAATTTCGATGATCCGAGCCGCTCAATGTATTCAGAACATGATTTTAAGGGTACCCGCGAGAAATGGGCTAAAAAAATGACCGGGAAGAGCTAGATTTGAGCAGTTTTTGACCCAAGGGAAATTTGACTTGGCCCATATCTTTGGGTTGACCCAATTTCATTTATACATTTGACCAATCAAGTCGGCCCATCTTATTTAATTTGGTCTTGCCCACCTCTTTTAAATAAATAATTGAGCTCCTAATTGGCGAGCCCAATATTTATTTGCAGGCTTTGACCAACATTTGACTTTAATTAATTAAGATTATTTATCCATCTCAATTAATCAGACGGTGTTTAAGCCATGCCGAAATTTTAGTGTCTACAGTTACCTAAGATAGAGAGAGAAAGTGAGTTGGTTGCCACTATAAGATATTTTGATTGCTGTTGTTTCGTAAAGGCAATTGACCAATTGGATAGTTTTATGTTGCTAATCAGTTACTAAATTGTGTGAAACTTATTTTAAAGAGTTGGGATACTATCATGGATGCTATGTTCCTGAATGCTGATTTATTTGTTGACGTTTCCGTATCGTCATTATGGTAATATCATGATTGCTTTTATCTGTAACTGGAAAAAGACAATGTTTTTTCAATGTTTAATTTTTATTTCTATGCATTTTGAATATGCCACAAGGCCCACAACATGTACATTTGTTGCATACGATCTGTCCATTTCCTACATTTTTGCAAAAAAGGGAAAAAAAGGAAGGCATGTTGTGTCCATATCCATATTGGTGCTTCTTAAATTGAAAGTCGTACCAAGGAACTAACGAGTTTGGCCTTTATTGAAGTGAAATTATTTTTGTTACAGGGGATAGGATTTACTGTTACAGCCCACAAGAGTCAGGAGTAATTATTCAGTGGTCTTGGGGCACTACCACATGGTGCCCCAGCACCCTTATCCGCCACACATTTTTGTAGGGCCTAGTATTAAGTGTATGGACCCATGGAAATGTGCGGTGGATAAAGGTGTTGGGGCACCACATGGCGGTGCCCCAAGACCACTGACTAATTACATCTATGAACTCCTGTCAGCTGTAACAGTAAATCCTATCCCCTTGAATCCATTAAAAATGAATAGACCCAGAAACAAGTAAACACCTTCACTGACTTCGGTTATTGGATTCATTAACACTGAGTTGCTAAGATGAGAGAACACTGTCAAAGTGCCATGTTCTGCTTACTGACTGCAGAGTGCAGATCAAAGTTGTTCCTTCACCAGCATAACAGCCAGAATCCAGCATCAATGACAAAGGTTTCCTGTTTAGTAGACCATTTCCCTCAAAAGCACTTAAAGTCTCCTTTTTTTGATCTGGTCCAACTTTATTTTTTCTTGATGATACATAAGATCCACATAATTTTAGCTCAGTTAGGTTTGGTTGTCACATTCTTAAAAAAGAAATCTTTTTCTGAGAACATTCTAAGTTTCCCCATTCTGTTTGAAACTTTAACTGTCATATCTGTGCCTCGTAAAATCTTTAGCTGGGACCCACTTTGCGGATTGTACATAGTGCAAAATCAAATTACAAAGGTTTTGGTTTTTTTTTTTAGTACTTTTTATTTTTCTTCAGTCAAGTGTACAATGGAGTTGAGGGAAAGGGCAGGACCGCAGGAAAGGAGTCTCAAGAATTGATGGGGACTTGAGGCTCGGTTTGGTTTGGTTTACCAAATGAGTCACAATGAAAAGTTTAATATTTTTTTTTGCTCAATTGAAGGTTAGGAAAGGGCCTTTTTGGGCGTGACTATAGGGGTTCCATACCTGCTGTGGAATGTAGGGGAGCTCTTGGGAGGTAGCTACTGAACGGAATGACACAGCCCATCACCAAAGCCCCACTAGGGTGCGAGCTGCGCAAAGGTGCCTTCTCACACGTCATTTATTTCATGAGGAATACTACTGAAAACGGGTTTGAACTCGCAATTGCTGGGAGAGGGAGTTTCACCCCACACCTTTGCCTATTTGGCTACCTCCCTAGGTTGTTAAATGGGTTCATTTTGTCACTCAGTCACAATTGCCCTGCTTGAAGCTTAGGTAAGCCGTAAGCCATAGGGCACACTTCCTAATCACCTAAGAGCCAACTTTGTTTGGTCAATCTAATGCTGGAGTCCAGCAAACTGTGGGGAATGTATTGTATTTCCTTGGAGTTTGTGTGGCTTGAAACTTTGTTTTGTTGCTACTATTATTTAAAGCTATTTATCTTTGAAGCAACATATTAACATTCCCTAGACACATGTGGAACTCAAATTTGGCTCAATACAAGCCTATTTGCTCAAAGCCTCATAGGTGTAGCTCATGCTTGCTCCTTTGAAGACCATTGGTCCTTGATTTGGTGTCATGGTAGTTTTAAGTTTCAGTTTGGATTTTTTTTTTGTGTGGATAAGCTAGTTAAGTTTGAATTTGAACTGTACTGCCTCCATTTGTGTTAAAGGTGTGTGTTAATGCTATTGACATATGTACTTTCAGTGGGTTGTCTCTCCAAAGTTCTTCAATTTTCTGCTTCCTAAAGCACTGAGTCACTGACCATGTTTCATATGGGATTTTCTGGAGCAGTAGGATTCTTTTGTTTGCATTGTCAAGGTATGACTTCTCATATAAATTTATCAAATAGATTTCCAGGTATGCTCTCTATTTAGAACTCTAGGCTTCCTTTTCTAGTTCTAAATAATATCTATGTAGTTTTGGAATTGTGTGTTATAGAGGTAAAGTAGGATTCCTTTTTTTTTCTGATGTATTAGGGTTTAAGGTTTGGGTTCAAATTCCTGCCTGTGATGGCACTAAGTGGCTCCAACACTTTAGTCTTAGCCAACAAGACACGCATAGTGAGTAAACTAGCGGAAAGAACACCCAAACACTAATTAGAGGAACTCGACCCAGCCTTTATTATACACCAAGAATCACCAAGGACAGCCACTGGTTCATCCTCCCCCACAACCAAACGATTGGTGAGTTTGTAGGGTCTCCGCTATAGAGATTTCTCAACAGCAACGAGTAAAACAGAACCCTAGACTCCCAGTAGAAGAGGAAGAGATTAGACTTGCACATGGCAAGAGAACCCCTATGGTCCTGTGTTTCCAGAGCAACAAGGAGAAGCGCTTGTATCAAACCTTTGAGTTTATATGTTAGCTTTTCAGATTAAATTTTTTTTTTCTAAATTATCAAATTGATGTACCTAAAATGAATTGTAACTCGTAAGCCTCTTTGTTGCAACTTTTTAATTTAAAATTGGCAAAATGTTGCAACTTCTTTTTTGGGTAAAATAAGCTAGTCAAATAGCATTTGCTGAGTAAATATGTAGAATAGGCCAGTGAGAAGCAGAATACCGTAGACCAGCTATTGCTCTTCTGGTTTCACAGTTATTTCCTCCAAATTTGTTATCTACTTATCTCGATGTATAAGAATGAACGCTTGAGTGCATGCAAATGTGTATGTGTATGTCTTTATCTAGCAATATGTATATCATTTTTTGTGTGCTGACTGCAGTGTGCCATTTGATTACGGAGTATTCACATTCAATATAAGGACTTATATGTAAGTTCAGATTTTGTTTTTAAATAAAGATTGCATGAGTTAGAATGGTGCAGTTCTTCCAAATAAAATGATCACCAAGAATCATATTAAATTTTTTTTGCTATGTCATTATTACTCGTTCCTTAATAATGACATGGACTTGTATTTTTAAATTGAAGAACATGGGAGACTCCCAAGCATGTCTAATAACTGCTCTATTACATGCAAACTGAAACGTGCTTTATGGATCAAGGTTAACTGAGGGGTTCAAAACTTTAATCAAGGAGAATGTATGGCTTGGGAATAAACCTATTAATCATGTTTGTTGGGATGTAGATCAGCTGCGCTCTTTGAAACAGGGAGGGACTTAAAGTTGCATGATTGGGGAGTTAGGGTGGTGATTTCCTGAAACGGAAATGGAAATCGAATAATATTGTCTTAGTTGGATCATTTTGCAGTGAATGAAAGCCTATTTCTTAGAATGGAATTTATAGTTTTGGCTGAACATTATGGCAATATATTCTCTCTTCCCTGGTTGAAATTCATTTCAAGCTGCAGGAGAATATTCATGTCCATGATAGATCTAAAGAAGAATTGTGCCCTTTTCCTTTCTACGGTATAGACGAAGATCCATGTTTCTCATCTACTCTTCTTATATTGCCCCCTCTCGTGGAAGTAGTAAATGGTGTGATTACCCCTCGAGCATTTCTGATCTAATAGGTTGGCGGTAAATTGTTGCTTGGGACCTTGTTTTTATGTTGTGATTTGGTCATTATGGTAAACTAGCTAGACAAAATGTAATCTCTAAGGGCATCCGCATTTGCCTCGCTGCCCCTCGTTAAACAGTGTAAATAAAGAGTAAAACTGAAAAATGCACCTGCATCAGCCTCACTCCAACCCTCGCCACTTTGCAATTGGTAAACATTTGCTACAGTGGCTCGTTTGTTACCACGAGCCACTATTCATCACTATACAATTATTTAACTATTTTATCTGTATCTAGTATTTTGAAATTCTATTATTCTATTTTGATAAATAGATGTTAATAATTAAATATATGCTCTCCATTTGGTTTTGCATTTCTCCTAGGGCTCTCATTGAAAGCCCTAGAGGTAAAAATTAATTATAACCCTTTAGGATAAAATGTTTAGAAAAATAAGTTCTTCACACCAGTTTAGACATATTGAAAATTGGAGCACTTAATTTTTAACTTTTTTTTTAATCCGTCCAAAAAATACTCCTTCCGTCTGGATTTAATTGTCCCTTGTTTTATTCTAACTGGCTAAAAAATGAGTTATATCTTTGAATTTGTAATGAATTTCATATCGAATATGGATTTTATTTGATAGATCTTGATTAGTTCTATAATATAATATTTTTGAAATCACGTAAAACATTATAAATTGGAAGATATAATCGATTAAAAATGGCACGAACTCCAAAAAATGACTATTAAATCTGGATGGAGAGAGTATATACTCTAATTTTTAATCCGTTTGAACCGCTGTGAAGAACTTATTTTTCTGATCATTTTATCTTGAATGGTCATAATTAATATTTGGTTCTAGGGATCAGATACTTAATTATGAGAGCACTAGAGACAATTGAATTATGACCATTTAGGATAATATGATCAGAAAAATAAAATTTTCGCACTATTTGAAATGGATTAAAAATTGAAACACTTAATTTAATTTTTTAAAAATTGCTTCTGAATAGTTGTTCGTCATTAAATAATGATTAAAAAATAATATTTAAATTGAAAAGTATAAGTATAAAGAAATAGTAGTTTAATAAAATAAAGTTAGAATAGAAAGTCTAATGCATTGTACTCTTAAAAAAGTGAGTAGTTAAAATAGAAAAGTGACTTTTTAGATGTAATTTGGTTCAAAATCTGTTGAGTTTGATACAGATGCTCTAAAGAGGAGGAAATAGAGCTCGGTGAATTGGCTGGTTTGGTGCAAGCTAGACCGACCATATATGGGGGAATCGTGGTTGCGTCATTGAAAGATATCTAGCCCAATCTGAATGGCATCAGAAGTATTGTTTGAGGCTTTTGTTGAATCCTCTGTGTTTGTAGCCATTTTGTTATTTCCCTTCTTTGTTTGGGGTGCTTCATTTGTTTTGTTCTTGGGTTAGTGCCTTGCCAACCTTGGTCTTTGGTCGTCGTAAATTTGGTAGAGCACAGGATTTGGCCAACGTGCATGTGTCAATGTGGTTAGGATATTAATGTTTTGTACCGCTATCACCACCAACCTCAATTATCTTGATGTAATCCTGCTCAGGTATAAATAAAATTGCCTTCCACGTTGAGCAAAAAAATAAACATTGGTCCTTGCAACTTCTCTCAAGTTTTGAAACTGAAATCGATCGAAATTAAAAGGACAATACAGTGACTTACTGCCTTTACTTTCCTCTCTTAATGTGTAAACACTACAAGAAATTTTGCTTTTCCCAACATTTCATAAATGTCGCTAAAAGTTCAAAAAATGCCAGTAAAGAAAATGAAATGCCGTCTAGGAGTGTGTTGGTAAAGGTACGGGGAAGGTCGCTATAAATGTTGGGAAATATTGTACCATATAAGACAAAATGCCATGTGGCGCCTATGTGTCCGCCACATGTCACCCATGTGTCGCGCAAATTTTGTGGAGAAATTGCTTGCCCCAAAATTCGAACTTGTGACCTTTGATGCACGGGTGGTAGGTTACCAACTAGGCTAGCCACTATATTGGGTCACTTTACACAATGAAAAATATTTATATTATATGGAAATTTTTCTCGACATTTTTTTTCAACAAATGCCGGTAATAGTTTGGCGGAAAACTTGACTTTTGCCAGCATTTTTTTAAAGAAACGCTGGTAATAATTATTACTTTTAGGCATTTATAGTGGCTTTTCTGGCATTAATTAAAATGCTGGAAATGACCATTTTTCTGGTAGTGAAAACAGATTGCAAACATTGTAGCAGACAAGTTATGATCCATCCAAGCGATAACATGATGAAGGCATAGCTTAATCCTCACGTTCCCTGAGCCGCTTTTCATCTGAGAGCATTTGGGCAAAGTAGTTGAGAGCTTCTGCATTAGTACCTCCATTCTTAATTGCCACAAATCTTCCCGTGTCCAAATCCACCCTCGACACCGGCTTCTCCAACAGCTCTTCCCCGATTTGCACAAGCCTCTTCAAGTTCTCCTCGGTCGCGACATCAACCGATGACGCATCACCGGTCAATGTGTTGTTCTGAATGCGAAGGTAATTATGTTCGCACCGAAGGGATTGGAAGAGGGTGGAAATGTGAATGTCAACCATGTCGGCGCTTGCATGTCCGTAGACATCGAGCAATGGCGTGGCTCCGTTGTCCATTACCCAGTTGAGTTGGCCCCATTTTGAAGCAATGGCTGCGTTATACTTTTCTTCTTGCTTGGCTGTCCCAGTGCCCAAGGATAAGACTAACATCCTGCCGGTCTCCATGGGTTTGACGTTGTTAAACTTGAAATTGCCCATAAATATTTGCTTGGAAATGTGGGTCATGGCCAATAGAGTCTGTAGGTCACATGTCACCATTGGTTGGTTGGTTAGTTTCAAGTAGGAGATAAAACAAGGTCTAGAAAAGGTAGAAAAGAATGAAATAACAAGAGAAAACAAATACTCCGTAGCATTTGTAAATATTCACTACTCACGGGATTATTTGCAGCAACCCCGCCATCAATAAGATTAAAAGTGCGTGTATTTCCATCCTTATCTTTGGTGTCAAAGTAATGTGCTGGAAAATATGTTGGAGCTGCAGAAGTGCCGATGCAAATATCTGATAGAATTGCATTCTTCGATACGTGTTCTTTTCCCTGTCCGTTGATTCAAATTACCAAAGTTAAACATAAATATACGTATGTATATATTCGTTGGAGTTTTTGTTGATTTAAGATGAAATGAACAAACGAAAGAGCTGTTGTACATCGTCTGTAGAGAAGATTATGGGTTGAAGGTACTTGATGTCGAAAGTTGGTATGACCACATCTGTTAGTGTCTGGTCGATGGTGATGTCACCCAATGCTTGTTGTAGCAAGGACTTCAAGTAAACCCCGTCATACTTTGGCCCCGTTGTTGAGTTGTTGATGCTAATCAAGAAACATCAACAGTTAGTGGTTCATACACATACCAAATTTGCTGAGATTTCAAATTTACAAACCTCAATGGAGGTACCCACGTACATACAAGCACAATCAGAATACACACGTAACAAATGTATAAAAAGACCTAATGTAAGGGTTCAGGGATGCTGAAGTGCAGGGATGTGGGTGAAGTGGGTCAAAACGTTGTTTCGATCCTATTTGAAGTAGTCCTCTTATATAGTTATATGTATGTATAATTGTTCGATCTGAATTTCAATTGCATTTCTCAATCGAAACTCAAATCATCTTGAATATACTTACAGATGATAAATAAACTTCATTTGCTTGAACAATTTTATCAGAGTAGGTTAGGATCAAAGAGAATGAATATAAGACACAGGATATATTGGGAAGACACTGATATTATTAACTTCAACTGACTTGTATTTTATAGGGGGATAGGCCCTCCTTTTATAGGCGTAAGGGGGGGGAATACAGACAATACAGATAGTATTCATAATTGAGTCCTACTTCCTACGTCAAACCTATTGACAACATATCTTAACTTTCCTAACATCATATAATTGGAAAATACTATTCGCATAATTAATTCACCTGCCATGCTACCATTACTCCTTGGACTTTTACTAAAGTACAACTCCTACAAACAGTATACGCTAATTATACAGACTACAAACAATACACATCAATAATTTCACCCTCTTCGGAAAAGAGGACAATACTACCATACTTTATATTACATCACAAAACACAGCTGGCACGAGCACATAGTTTTTACTCTGGATCATCTGAACTACTTTCTTCATATCTGTCAGTCAAGTGATACTGGGTCAAAAGATAGCTGATATTTTGGCGCCATTCTTCCAGATAAGTATCATTGAATTTCCAATTTGCAGTTTCATAATGGAGGAGAGGTGAGGGTACTTTTGCAGGTGTTAATCCATTGAGTGAACACATCGTTTGAGTCATGACCAGATAATTTCCACTGTGGATCTCAATGCTTGGAGACTCTTGATATGCCGAAAGGAGTATAGTGTGATACTCCTTTCGCCAAGTGATAGAACCATTTGGATTAGGAAGACATTTGTTGTTGCGAGTTGTCCAAAAAGCAAATTGGAGATCTTCATTTGGACTGGTGGAGATTTGTCCAATCTTCTGCTGCTAGTAGGGTATGCTTCCAAAAAGTAAGAGAAATTTCAAAAAGAAATCTTCTGGAGGATGGACCTGATTGAACGCTGCATGTGCTAGATAAACCAACACTGCTGATTTATTGAAACTGACACTTATAGTATACACATCAACTAAATACCATAAGAGGAGGTAGGCTTCTTTTTTGAAATAAAAGACATTATGATAAGTTACTTCAAACGGGTGAGAAAGGGATAGACAGGATGGAAAGGTAGACCTTTTATGGGACCTTCATCAAGACTATATTTGAAAATACAGAGATGTTGAAGGTTTTGACACATTTGAACACACCTGGAAAGAAGGGTTAACTCTAAAAGATGACACTGAAGGAGGATAGGAAGATTAACTGGGTGGAAATAGGAAATCATTGAAAAACAACCAGGGACAAATGAAGGGGATTTCATTTTGGTAAACTGGTTGATTTCTTTTTTGAGTCTAGACAGAAAATTTGGAAGGACATTTGTTTTTCCCTTTATGTGAACAGCGTCAAAACTCTAATTGGAAAACCAATTTGCCCATCTGAGTAACTGCGCCTTTGGAAGGTGTTTCTGTTTGAACTTGAACATGCTGGGGAAACTCATCATATCGGTCTCAATCAAGAAATGATGATCGATTAGATGAAATTCAAACTTCTCAATGCTCCTTTTAATTGCCAGAATTTCTTTGTAAGTAGAGTGGTAATGAAGTTCTGCTGGAGAGAATGCACCACTCTTGTATCCACAAATTCTGCGCTTCTATTCTGAATTTTCTTCTAAAAGAACTGCTCCCCAATATAGCTCAAAGGCATCTGTTTGAAGAATTTCCATCTGAAGGTATGGTTATTGGAGGAAGGGTTTTGGATATGGTTTTGAGGTCTGTGATAGCTTTGGTACAATGGGTTGACCAAGGAGGAGGGTTTTTCTTTAGTAGAGCTGAAAGAGGAGTACGGTATTGGGCAAGGTTGGGGATGAAATTAGCCATATAGTTAACAATTCCAAGGAACTGTTGAACTTGTTTGACTGTGAGATTTTCATCTGGAAAATGGTCAAGTTGAGAGATTATACGAGGCTGGAGGAGATATTGACCTTTAAAGATATGCATCCCTAAAAAATCAATTTCTGGTTGAGCAAGAAGCATCTTTTTCTCTGAGAGCACAATACCATGGGTTTGAACCAGAGAGTGGAAAGATTGTAGTAAGATAGCATGAGACTCGATATCTGGGAAGAAGAGTAGAAATATCATCAATGTAGACGAATGCTGAGGACAGAATGGGAGCAAATATCCAAATCATGGCCTTTTGAAACAAAGATGGGGCTGTTTTTAATCCAAAAGGCATGACTGACCACTGGAAGTGGTGATTTGGAATGCAAAAGCCAGTTTTGGGATGATCATCTGGATGGATGCCTAATTGCCAAAAACCTGCTTTCAAGTCAAACTTTGAGAAAATTTGAGCTTTAGGCAAGTTTGCAAAAGGAACACTTCGCCGAAAAAGAGAGAATTTGTTATCTTGCAAAAAATGATTAAGAGGCTGGTAGTTGATAACCAGGCGGAGTTTTCCTCTTATCTGCTCTGTCCTTTTCTTGACATAAAATGCTTCGCATGCCCACTGAGAGGTTGTGGGCTCAATTAAACCCTCTGACTGGAGTTGCTGGAGCTCCTGAAGAGCAAGCTGGTAGTGTTCTGGGTTCATTCCATGATGGGTAGCTTTGGTGGGGTGATGTCTTCATTTTTCTTAAAGGGAAGAGTAATGAAGAAGTCTGAATTTTTCCAAAGTGGGTTGGAGCATTTGGTGAGAAACTGAGAATGTGATTCAGCATAAGAAGTTTGGATTATGGCTTCTTTGATGGTGGAGAAATTTTCTATGGAAAAGAGATTGGGTTGAGTGGTCCAGGGTAACAGGTAATTTTTGTATTTCAAGCCTTTTTTGAGCCAAAAGACTTTACTGAGATTTTGGAGGATATCAAAGCCTAATAATAAATCTTTTCCTGGGAGATCATAACTATAAACTTGGTGTTTTATGGTGTATCCAGGAAAGAGTTGGATGGTAATAGGCTTACTGATAAGAGTGATGACAAATGTTTTTCCATTGGCTACTGTAAAAGGTTTGAAACATGACTGCCAGTAGGACCTGGGAAGGATTACTGAGTTGAGAATGGAAGCTACTACACTAGTATCAAAGAAAGCGATAACTGGTATAGGTTCCTCATATTTTCCAAGCAAGATTTTGACCTTTGCTAAGGGTTGAGCCAGCATGATGTTTGAGAATCCAAAGGTTTTGATTTCATAAGAGAATGAATTAGAATCATCAGAAGAGTCATCTAAAGAGTTATCAAAGGTGAATGCAAGGACTGCTTCATCTGTTGCTTCATCATTAATGGAAAATAATGATTCGACATCAGCATCTTCAAGATCATCGTCAATGAGAGCCAAAGAGCTCACCATTTTATCTCTTGTTGCTTTATTTGGACACTGTTTTGCATAGTGCCCCTTCTTTCTGCATATGTAGCAGCGATCAGACTTTCGCTGCCCTCTGAATTTCTTTTTCTTGAAAAATTTCCGTTTTTTCCGGCGTGAGAACTTGCCAGATTTAGGAAACTTTGAAAACTTGCTAAGAGATTGGAACTTCCATTTCTGAAAGTGTTTGGTTTTCCGATATGAAGGACTGCAAGTGCACTTCTTGTCTTTGCACTTTATAGATAGATCGGGCCGGTCACACGCTTTGCCAAGAAGTTTTCCCTGTTCTTCAGAGTTCTGAGGAATTTTCGGTGATTGCATAACTTTTCCAAGGCAATCAAAGAGTGCTGGTAAATACTACCAAGAGATGTGGCATTCAGTGTTAATCCTTTTGTCTGAAGAAGCCTTGTTGTCTCATTTCCCAATGGATCAGGAAGGGAATTGAGAAAAGTTTGCTTGATGTTGACATCATCTATGCAATTGAGAAGATAAAATCTCTGAGACATGTGGTCATAATGGATCTCCAAATCTCTTTTAGAATTAACAACACTTCATGCTGATATATTCTTCTCGAACAAACTCTTTAGTGTTGTTATGGTCTCCAAGAAACTTAGTATGCAAGACTGAGATGAATTGATTAAGAGTTGGAAGTTGCTTAAGCTGCAGCTGTCGGTACTCACCAAGAGCTAAGTACCATTGATGGAGACGGCCAAGAAATTTTGCTGTACACTTAATAATGACAATACTCAGTGTAGCATTTGAGGAAAGCATAGCAGGATTGCACCAAGCATGAATCTCATAGAGCTTATCCATTCATTTTGATGGGGGTATGGTATCAAAGGAGAAACCTTGGGTATGGATATTGGAATGTGAGAAAGAATCAAATGTTGGAATTTCTGGAGGTGTATCAAACTCAGGACCTTCCTCAATGATGGGATCTTCAATATTTTCCTCGGGATTTTCCGGGTTCATCATGAAAACATGAGGAATTGGCATAGAGTTTGTGGATTCAGTATCCGAATCAAACTCAATGGTTGGTTCAGGAGATGGGGTTTTAGGTATAGTTGCTCAGGTATGTAAGAGAGTGGAGATTGGATTTTTAGAAAGGTTAGAAGTTGGCTGGACCATTAATTGGGGTGACTTGAAATTTGGATTAGATGGTTTAGGAGGTGTTGAGGTAGGTGGAACAGAGGGAGAGGTAGATGGTGGAGAAGAAACTGTTGGAGGTTGGACAGGTTTTATTTGGGGCTTTGGAAAAGGAAGTTTTGGTGGAGATGGTCTTTTTGGTGGAGGAAGAAAAGCTGATGAGCTCCCAAAGATATTGGACTCACCAAATCTTGAGGTAGGGGTTATAGATAAAGGCTGAGACATTTGAGGATACCCAAACAAATTTTGTTGAGAGGAAGATGTGAACATGTCAAATGGGCTTTTTTGCTGAGAATATTGCTGAGCTTGAAGGGAATGAAGCTGGTTCTTGAGATGCTTCATCTCAGCATCTTTTTGGTAAAAAGCTGCTGAAAATGCTTGGTTGGCATAGGCCATTTGGAGAAGTTCTTGGTGAACAGTTTGAATTTTCTGCTGCAAATCTCTAATAAGAAGTTCTAGAGTTGATAACTTCTTATGAACGGCATTCTTCAAATTTTGTTGAGATTTAGCAATTCTCTAGAGAATTTGGTTTTGAGCTAGAGAATTTGCTGACTGCCAATTTATTGCTGCTTCGGCGGCTGACACTACTTTGGTGCTACCATCAGGGAGAATGGTAGTAGGGTCCAGAATTTTATGACGGTGAGGCGTTCTCTCCTGAGAATTAAGGTATTCCAAAGGAGGAAAATCTGCTTCAGTCCAGGAGGAGGATGAAGTGAACATATAACATCCACTTGGTTGACTCGACAAACCATCATCAAAGGAAGGTTGAGGTGAAGGTGGAGATTTACAAGGAGTTGGGGGTAAAGGAGAACATAGTGAACATGGTTCATCTTCAAAGTCCTCTTCATCGTCTAAAAGACTTTCTTCTAAACAGTCATCATAGTCACATGCATCAAAATAGCAATGACCTGTTTTTGGATTTTTAAAATAGAAGACTGGAAGACCATTGGGTTGAAAATATTTGATTGGAGGGCCAGGTCTAGAACCATCAACAAACATGTCAATTCTTGAAGGGAAAATGATAGGATGGGTTGACGATGAGGCAGAGGTGTCTTTTGGAAACGAGATCACCACTGTACCGTCAGGTTTTGGGATAAAAGTTGAATTTGAGGTTTGAACTGGTATGGGCTTTTGCTGGTTTTTCTCATAAGCTGTGACCCAAGATTCTGGGAGAAGTTTGAGAAGTTTAGGATGGAAAATTTGACGAGAAACACGGACACAGGAAGCTTGGTGAAGGGCATTAACGGTTAAGAAAAGAGCTTCATCTGTGGAGGAAGGTAGAGACATGTCAAAAGCATGGTTTTGGAGGCGATAGGCCATTTGGTAATGAAGGGTTGCTGCATAGGTGGTGGAAATTTAAGAAGCACCACCAATTTGAACTTGTACTTTCAAAGTTGATAGCAGATGGGGATCTGCTAATGGCATGTTAAAATTGGGGTAAAAGGTAAAAATAACAGTTCCAGCATTTAGGGTGGTTTGAACTGTAGCGATACATGCGTGCTGATACTGTAGAAACCTAGTATCGACCAAAGCAAGTCTGGAAGTAACAAGTAGTCCTTTTCTCCCATGGAATGTGACAGCCAAGCGGATTGCTCCAAAATGAAGGTGGGTAAATCCTTGTTGTTGCCAAAGACAAGGCAAGTCAACGGGGATTTCCAAAGGTAAGAGTTGTTCAGCTTCCGTAGCTGCTATAAAACATTGATCATATTGGAGGCTTAGACATACTCTTTTACAGAAGTTGGGCGTTTTGTGGAAAAAAGTTGGGTGACAGATTTTTTTACAAAAGTTTGAAGTCGGACAAAAGTATTATAGGGGTTTAGGAAAGGAAGATCAGTAAGGGGAACCTTACTATCATCAGGAAGGTACTCAAACTCATATAAATACTCAAGATTGGGAGAAGAAGTGGAGGAATTTCTACTAGAGGAACGTGAAGGAACAAAGGATGAGGTGGCAGAGGAATAAGTAGAAAACAGATGATTCATTTTTAAGAAAAGATCTGGGTTCTTCTTTCCCTTAGCACAACAAGTCTTTTCTTTTTCAACGTAAGATCTTCCACCAATTTTGATTAATAAAATTCTGTATATTAGGGTAGATAAATTGAGACACACTGCCAACACAACGGCCAAAGTCTCAAGGTACTTTTAACCCACTGATACAAAATTCTTTTAACCAAAATAGTTAGTGAAGTTTCTGATGTGGAGGATTCTTAGAAGGCAACCACAGAGTATACACTTCAATTTTTTTTTTTAGAAAAGATTTGAAATAGTGTTGGAAAAGAAGTTCTTAGAAGGGGTTTAAGCTAGAAAAGAAGACATGGCTCTGATACCAAATTTGCAAACACGAAGTAGGTACAAACACGAAGTAGGTACAAACACAAAGTAGGTTAGAATAAAAGAGAATGAATATAAGACACATGATATATTGGGAAGACACTGATATTATTAATTTCAACTGACTTGTATTTTATAGGGGGATAGGCCCTCCTTTTATAGGCGTAAGGAGGGGAATACAGACAATACAGATAATACTCATAATTGAGTCCTACTTCCTACGTCAAACCTACTAACAACATATCTTAACTTTCCTAACATCATATAATTGGAAAATACTATTCACATAATTAATTCACCTGCCATGCTACTATTATTCCCTGGACTTTTACTAAAGTACAACTCCTACAAACAGTATATGCTAATTATACAGACTACAAACAGTACACACCAATAATTTAGGAAAGAATTCTTTTAGGAGAGAACATTTGATAAAAATGTGTCATTCTTGATTCTATTCTTCAATGGCGGCTCAGTCATCTATTTTCACCAATGTTATTTTCTAATGTCTATTTTGAAAGAAGCTTTGCTGCAGGATTCCAAAATGTAGTAGCAGCTCAGCTCTAAAGGGAGTGCCATATAGGAGCAAAAGTACAGATTTGCCTCATTACACTCATGCAGTGTAGGGGTACCCTAGAACAGCCCCATTCCGCACGGCCAAGTATAAATGAGACTGAAAGATAGAAGACCCACATAGATCCATTAACGTATTAAACCTATTTACTTGCTACCTTTTGTTAAATACGAAAGCATATTTACTACCTTTTTTTGACTCTTAGGTTAGGGGAAAAAAATTTTTTTTTTGGCAAAAATCAGCATTGTTAGTTGTATGTTTGAATCTTTGTCAAATGCAGGACACGATGGCTAGCACTTGGCTATCACTACACTTGTTAGGTATTTTGTGATTTACAATTCATTACGTTGATTTATTTGATGGAATTTATGATTGCATTTACTTCTTTGATTTTATTGCATTACTTCTTTGATTTCATTGCATTTATATTTATGAATTGTCAATGTGACTGTTGGAAAGCATTCATGGACATGAATGTTGGGAAGCATTCATTTGTAACTCTTGCACCCCAATTGAGTTGAGTGCCACTGGCTATTATATATAGTGTGGTATAAATGCGTTTTGGAAGGAACACAAATTATATTGGCAAATGATATTTGGTTCATATATTTGTTGAGTGGCAATTTGAGCATACGGGCAGACGTATCTTTTCTTAGGACAGCGCTTTACGTGTGACTCGATCCACATAGATTTTCTCTTAAACTTTTACTTTTGAGTTTATATAATTATCTCAATATTTTATTGTTACGTTGTTGTCTCCAATTATATTATATTTTACAAAAATTCTGACGAACATTTCCAGCCACACTTGCTAGGTTAGGAAAAATTAGCCACCGTGTATAAGGAAAAATGAATCCAAAAATGGAAAAATGAGAACGGTAAGTCCAATAGCAAAAAGAATCCAAAAATGTCGTGAAGGATCCATCATCAAGAAACTTGACTAGCAATTTTGTGATTCGAATCTATTCTTCTTGTATTACAGCCTGAAAACATGAATAGCTATTTAAATTAATATTGAAGATTTCAAGTTAAGATCTCGCCTAAACTCAATGGTTGAGTCTCCCTTGTATTTTTCATGCCTTGAAAACTCAATGGTTGAGCCTCCCCTTTATCTTTCATGCCTTGACCTTTAGAACGAAATTCAAGAATTGCTGAATATAAAGAAAGAAGCAGCAGTTATTTTTCATAATTTAAATCTCACGCATTCCGAGGGAAGATCAAAGGGCTCTGCTTCAAGTAGAACTTGTTAATGTCTCGAGCAGCATACAGAGGGCGGTTGTCCTTATTGGGAGTGGCAAGCATTGTGCTCACCAGGCCTCCTGTGCTAGCCCCAGCTATTATATCAAAATAGTCTGCAATTCTTGCATTAAGTCCAACCAATTCCTGCACCCAAACATGCATTTATCCAACGATGTTGAGCACACATGCAACTATTGTCAAGTTGAAAGCTAGTTGAGTACACAAACAACAATGTGGAAGTGGAAAACCAATGACTCCATGTACCTAGAATTAAATCATATAAAAGTTAGTGGTGTTAAACAATCAATCATGTTACTCTTGCTCCACTCGTGTTCCATTGGGTAAAAGTTTTTTTTTTTTTTAATAATCGGATCTCCAAGTCATGGCTGATTACGTGCACCTCGACTAATCCCGGAAACCTAAAGTTAACGACCGGGCAAATACTCCAAGAGTCCCAATGTTTGGAATAGTTGGCCTCCGTGAGATTCGAACACGTGACCTCATAGAAGACAATCACTTTTTTGCTTCATCATAACCACTTTGCCAATTAAAAGTTTGGATCACTATAATAAAACATAAAACCATATTTACCCAAAAAAAAACATAAAACCATACTCGGCCGCATTATTAAAGCTCTTTAAGCAATGAAACAAGTTTTGAGTAACCTCCTTCTCTTCTCGATAAGTTTATAATAATCATGGTGAGAGAGTGGGTCAAAATAAACTCAGTTAAAAGTTCATTTGAGATCGGCTTGAATGATAGTAAAAAAAATAACAAGAATAAATCGTCAAAACGAGTTATGTGTTTCTAATTAAAATCAAGCTTGAATATAATAGCACATTGCTCTGCTCGTGTACAACTATGTATGCAAAAATGTGTATCTATAGAAACAATAAAGAGTGGATATGACATATGATCGAGCTTCATTTCTAGTGATCCTGCTCCATGGTCCCAGAAAGTAGCCTGGTTTTGTTCCAATTTCGTAGGACTGGGGTTTCCTATATATAGTTATATACTCTGGATCGGAGGAGGCTATTTTCAAAGGCCCCTTCTCTTGTTATTCGCCAAATCAAACATGAAGTCAAGGAGTAAGGATGCTCAAAGGAAAAATGTCAAAGCTAGTTCTCTTTCTGCTTTACACTTTTTTTTCTTGATAACACATGTGTCTGGGCCAACTTATGCACACTTTGACTAATCCTGAGAGACTAATTCCACTTGTCACTTATGAGGATTCTAATTAAAGTTGAAGTATTTTTTGAGCAAAGCAAAGCTCTTTCCTCTTTTCCTCTTCCTAAAACAAGATCTCATAAATATATATATATATATATATACGGGGCGGTTCAATGGACAACTATTTAGACGTTTTGATCACATTGAGCGGCTCGAATCATTAAAATTTGATCGGGAACTATGAGGTGTTTTTTTAGGTGTCTAAATAGTTGT
>BPLS01031102.1:0-45663 GCA_019656275.1 Rhododendron kiyosumense
AGGATCAAACATGTCATGCGTGAAAGGTGAATAGTACAACTTTTAATTCACCAAAGGAGTTCCTAGGAGTGAGTAAGAGCGAGTGCGTAGGTGTGTTGACTTGGAGAAACTAGCGGAGAACCTAGTCGTGAAGTTAATTGGGAGCCTCAGCCCCTTCCTCAAGAATGTATGAAATAATTTTGATGGTATACTTACTTGAAGATAGATGCGGGGGATCGTGGTATGGTGATTTGTAACTACAGGGGGTGGTGGTCTTCGGCAAACATTCTGCCTTTGGATGTGAGTGCCGATCAGCTGTAGAAGCGAAAGCCATGGCTTTTATGGAGGCACTTTGGAAACTTTTCAATTTCTGTTGACCAAGAAATCTTGTCTATATCTAATACCGTGGTAGTGGTGAATGCCCTTATTTAGTCCTTCAAGCCCAAAATGTGGTAAAGATGTTGATAGTTTGCAACAAATCCCTAACTCGACACTTAACCCAGCATTGATGGTTTGCACCGAATCCCTAACCCGACACTTCAACCCCACGCTAGATATGCTACTTTAATTGCTAGGATTTAACTCCTCATTTATGGGGGAGAATGGAATCTCCATTTCAATAATTAGGTGCAATGCATCATCAAACCCGAAAAATGACAAGCGCCATGTCTTTGTGAGTTTGATATGCAATTGCTTTGGGTTCAATATGGATATTGTGGTTTCGTTTGTGAACTTTCTTTTTCTTTTTTTGGTTCTCCCATACTCCTATAAAGAAGGGGAAAACCCCCCTACGAGATTCAAACTTGGCTCTCTTTATTTGGGACGGAAGCTGAGGGTGATTCCTAGGGGATATGTATTCTCATGCTCCTTGCTTTTGTTGTGATATTCCATATGTTGAAGCTGATTAATGGGAGTTGTTATCTATAATGTTGTCCATGCGTGAGAAGCAATTGAAATTCTAGCGTTCAAATTTTCAAATAAATGGGTTAATGGTGAAACAAACAATGACCTCCTTGTATACTACATGTTACCCTTCCAATTACAAGTGTGGATCTTAAACGAATTGGTCAAGGAATCAATTTACACCAGCTACCTCTGGATGCTACAGATAAGTTGTTGCTGTGCATCTTTTTCCTTATAAAGTGCTTTATATTATATTTGTAATATCTTGGATTACTGATCATCACGAAGTCTATGTACTTTGTAGATGTGTATACAAAGTAAATAGAATTAAGTTTAAACACGGTAAAGAATTAAAGACATATTGATATCTATCCACACCTTGGATGTACGTTTGCTATCAAGATATTCTTACAAGGGCGTTGATCTCATTTCGCTCCTACTTCCATTTCCCAGTCGTTTCTCAAATTAATCACCAACATAAAACAGATTTGAGCTCCTTCTTGAAGGCTTAGGCCATAGTTGTCAAAGGCAAGCCCAGGCGCGCGCCTAGGTGCAAGGCGAGGTGAGGCGCACTCCCAATGCCTTGCACGTACCCAGGCGAGGTGACTTTAACAAGGCGCTGACTAGGGCGAAAAGGTGACGAGGCGCATAAAGGTGTGCTTCTTTCAAAATCGATCACAGCCCTAGGATATTGTTGTGTAGGTTAAAATCCTGATAGAACTACGATCTTTCTCTCATCAATCTCTCTCAGCCGATGGAAAGAACTAAGTGACTGAGAAGATGACGAAGCCCTGCTACTGATTGAACTCATCTCTCGTCTCCTGTGTCAATCGATCGTCTCCTGCATCAGTCGTCTCTCCTCTCATCTCAGTCGATCATCTTTCTCACTCCTGCATCAGTTGATCGTCTCTTTCTTTCAGTCGTGTATATATATGATATATATATGTCAAGGCATTCTCCCCTCTCTTCTCTCTCTGTACATACCTATATGTATACATTTAAATTTCTGTGAACATAAACTATATATAGTTTTATACAGTATACACAGCACACTGACATACTCAACGTTTATCAGTGGCTATTAGCTAATGCAAATTGAACTTGTTTGTTTTGTTTTTAGATGTCAAGTGAAGATAATACGAATAGAACGGACCCTGCATGGAAGTATTTCCGTTTGGTGGATCCCACGAACGCTAATAAATTGAAGTGTAATTTTTGTGGCAAAATAACTGATGGCGGGGTTTTTCGGGCAAAGAAACACCTTGTGGGAGGTCATAGGGAGGTGTTAGGTTGTCCAAGATGCCCACCTGAGGTAAAACTGGAGATTCAAGAGTTTATGGGAAAAAATAAATCATTGAAAGATAATACAAATAGAACAGACCCTGCATGGAAGTATTTCTGTTTGGTGAATCCCGCAAACACTAATAAATTTAAGTGTAATTTTTGTGGCAAAATAACCAATGGCGGGGTTTGTCGGGCAAAGAAACACCTTGTGGGAGGTTATAAGGATGTGGTAGGTTGTCCAAGATGCCCACCTGAAGTAAAACTACAGATTCAAGAGTTTATGGTAAAAAAGAAATCATTGAAAGATCAAATGCAAATGGTACCGGATTTTGATGATAATGGTTTGGAGGATAATGAAGATGACTTCATGGGGATTGCATCTGCGCGAGGTAAATCCATTGGAAGCAGTCAAGGCTCTGTTTCTAAACCTAAGCCGAAAAAGCCGAAGACTAAAGGGCCTATAAATGTACGCTATTTTTCCTCATTGGTTTAGTGTTTATTATTTGAAATATTAGTGTGTGCTATTTTTCCTATTTTCCGCATAGGTGTGCCCCCCTTCAAAAAGGGTGCACCTCTCGCTTCGGGCCCAACAGGACTTTGCGCCTTAGTGCTCCTTTCGCCCTCGACAACTATGGCTTTGCCCCAGAGGGAAGAATCTCACTTGCTTGGCAGCCTCTCTACGAAGTACTATGTGGCCTGGTTACATCTTTTATAGAGTTGACTTGGATGAGATGGTTGGAGCGCATTGGTTTGCCTACAGTTTAATCACAATTCCAAATTTTCCAATTCTATCATACGTGACTGATATTTTTAACCCTTAACCACATATTATTCTCCTTGACCGAGATTATTCAATCATGTGATTTCAACGTCCCAGAGGAAAATTTAAACTTAAAATTCTCTTTTGGAGCCAGCCCATGAAGCTTTAAAGAACTTTCCTGGGACAGAAATAATGTTGGGACCAAAATAATGTTCTGGTGTATTGCATAGTGATAATCATATGACTCTTATCTGACGTTTATCAAAGACGTTACGCAAAGACACTTGTCTAATGTTCAGTAGCTTGCATGTGTACATCACCACAATAGCTCACAAGTCTCATCGTCTGAATTCATGAAGTTATATTTAATTACGTATGGATATGCATATAGGGTATTTATACCAAACCAAAGAACCTAAATTTTCTTACCAAAAGAATCACTAAGTTGGATTGTCTAATGTCCATACCATATTCAGATTCCCCCTGGATTCGGCGCCAATCAATTGCCAAACTTCTCTGGCGACTCTGCAAAGGTGTCTCCTCTCAGGTACTCTGGTCACTACACCCTTACTTCGGCTTATACACAATTACACATACATATCAACAAAAATATACTGATATGGCTAGATTTGCAGTGATTTCTACTTCGCTTATAGAACTTGTGTTCGTGTTTAAAGAATGACAAACTTATCATGATTCAAGATCTTTTAATCTATATTTTATGGCATTATCTCTCATTTATACTCAAGTATATTTAAGTCGTGGCTCTCTATCCTGCTTTAAATTTGAATGGTTGGGGCAGAGTCTTAAAATTTCAATGAAGGTAGCCTCTGTTTACATCTGTATTAGGGGGCTGTTTGGCTGTGCCAGTTGAGTTCTTCTGATACATATTAACTAATTTAAAATCTACTCAGAAAGTTCCAAATTCGAGTAGTGTTGAACAAGAGACTTTTATTCTCGGAATTTTAGGCTAGGCAACTCTATGTTTTCAAGGATTGTTTTCCTGCAGCTACTAGCTTTTGCATTTTTGAGGTGTTTTACTTTCAAAGAACTATAATAAGTATCTAATGGGTGAATGATCCAGGTTTAATAGGACTGAATTATTTTATTTGGGACTTCCAAATGGAGCCTTAATCAATTTAACCAAAATGTCCTTCATGCTTGATGGATGTGCGCTTAGAGAAAACTAGTGTATTCTTGATATTTTTTTTATATTCTCTGGTTATGTAACATGTTCTTTGTTTACGTCTTCTTATTAGTTGTCGTTTTATTTTGGGGGAACAGTTGCCTTACATCAGATCAGATCTTGATTGTCAAGAAGATACTAAAAATGTTACTTTCCTTGACTAAGGATGAACCTACACCCTGCTTAAATGTGCATCTTTTTAAAGACATTTTTTACGTTGTCTTTCCAATCTTGGAGTTGGAATCCCCTCTTCTATAGATCAAGATCCTCTTCTAGACCCAATCACTCCCTCTGTCCTAATCTGTTTGTCCAATTTGGGGTTTACCAATTATTTAGGGAACATAATCATTACACTTTATGAACTTTCACTTTTAAAAAATGCCCTTCTATTCAAATTACACTTGTCACTTCAATTCAAGGGAGAAGGGTAAAATAGAACTTTCAGAGGATTTTGTTCTTAGAATTTCCTAAATGGACAAACAATTTGGGTCATTAAAAGTTTGAAAAAGTGAACAAAATAATGTGATCGTAGGAGTTAGTGGAGCCCCATTTTATCTTTCAAAAGTGAACAAAACAATTTGGACTTTTCTGAACGGTACCCCCTTTACTGTTTGATACGGATTACTCAACAATGTTTTAATCTCCTATGCTCCTTATATATATTTTTTCCGTTTGGCCTGTTCAATAATTAGTGTTAGTGGAGCCCTATTTTATATCCTTTGTGTCCAGTTAGAAGTTACTGTCTCTCGAGAAAAAGAAACAGGAACCTTCTTGATTTTTCGCCATTGCTTTAACTTTAGTCTTCCTTGAATTTGGAATAGAAAACTTACATTAATGCAGTTTGACATTTTGTGGCATGCAGAAGACGGTATACTTATTTCCTTCTAAATCCATTAGCCCTCGAAAAGTAAATAAGCATTTTAACCTCGCATCTCGGCACTATTTTCTAAGTGTTGTGTTTATGTATTGAATGTATGTTGTTGAAGTACGTCGTTTTCACAAAATCGCCGAATAGATTTTCACAACTTCCAATAAGTCTGATTTGCTATGGTTTCCAATTAATGGTTTAGGCAAAATAACTCTCATGGTGGGGCCACACACAAACGAAAAGGCATGCCATTTGTGGATCTGGATCCTCAACAGCCTGTTCTTTCTGTGGCACCTCTCAATAGCGTACCCTATACTGGCCCACCTTTGTCCCCCGTACAAAGGGAAACTGATCCAACAGTTACCAATGAGCCTGCTTTGGTGTTCTTGCCTTCTCGCCCATATGAGGAAGAGTGGAATAACATTATAGCTGCAACCAAAAGGGGAGTTGGCTTGACTGGAAGTGCTGCAAGGGGGAAAGTGGGAACAATTATAGGGTTGATGAACATTGGCGAAGGTGAGGAGACATATCTTTTTCGTGTCTCCCTCCCAGGTGTGGCAGCAGATAAAAGTAAGTTTCATATTCGGATGATTATTCAACAAATTGCAAAATTCATAGTTCATTCCTGGAGTCTGCATATGCTCTTTTTTCTTTCTTTCTAAACATGTTTGTTCGATTTAATTAGCCTATTAGATTGATCTTTCTTGTTACACGGACATTTCCTCCACTAATTTACCATGTTAAGAGGGAAAAAGTTATATTTTAAATGTTGTGTAAGCATTGGAAGCTAAGTAGAGCATGGTTAGGGAATTCTTAGGAATGGAAAGGGTTGCTTGAAAACCATGTAAAATTGAAATAATTATGTTCTTGTATTACATTTTCTCAGTATCTCTCATTGTTGATCAGGTAGTTATTGTTATAAATAAAAATGTTTCTTGATGGCAATATATTTTATTGGCCTCTGCTATTACGGTTCACTCCTGATGATCAATATGAGCATTCACTTTGTAACTGCAGGCACATTTAGTTGTGATATTGAACCTACTGGTAAAGTAGTCATAAAGGGAATAACGTCAACGGGTGAGAGAATTGTTCGCAGACACTCCCAAGTCTTTGAGATGCGTACGCGAAATCTTTGCCCACCAGGACATTTCTCTGTTTCATTCGAGCTACCGGGTCCAGTTGATGAGCAACGCTGTACTCTCTCTTTCGGAGTTGATGGCATTCTTGAAGGGAATGTAAAGAAAAGGGCCCTGGACGGGTCATGACTTGATTAACATGAGCGGTTAGAAGCGTTTTCTCCTATTTCTTTCCTTGTTTTTCACTTTATTGGAGAAATTGCAAGAGGAGGCCATTGACAGTTCTCTGACTTGGTTTCCATTTTTATTGCTCCCCTTGTATTGTCATCCCATTTGTAGACATCAAGACTTTTCTCAAAATGAGAATGTGGTGGTTGTGTAGAATTAATCCTAGTGCCTTGTCGTTGGAGATCAAATGCGGTGTGGGATATGATTCTGATTTGAACCCCTGTACTGAGATTGTTGTGTTTGTGAAGGGATGAATACTGTAATTTAATGATGTATTTGGGCTGCTCGCGTGGCATTTTTGTTTGTAAATCCTTTTGCTGGTGTTTGTATATAGGCAGGGGTGTTTCTATTATCAGCAATCTTATACTCTGCGTATAACCTATTTTGTATGGAATTGTATCAATTTTAAACCTTTTTCAAATTTCCTGATTCTGGTGTTGATTCCTGTATTCTACTTACAATCTATTCCAAATCAGGATCACTTGATCAAACAGATTTCGTGAGTCTGAATTCTTTTTCTTTGGGTGTGCAACTGTTGGAGATCTGATGCGTATATTTCATTCAAGGGGATGGCTCCAGCAAGAAAACTGGGTTCGATCGTCCAGTCTTTTTAGTGAGCAACTTTTGGATATCACTTTGATGATTCGAGTCGCTTGCATTTTAGGGTTTTTTTAATCAAGCTGCTTAAGTCCTGACTTTGCTTTCAGTATTCGGAGTTTGTTTAAAAATAGGTGAAAGACTAAAAGGGGCTGTTCTACTAAGTTTCTTAATTTTTAAGTACTTATTTTTCGTTTTAAGAGTTAGGTCATTCTCTCACAGTATATCACATTTAATTCAAAAAATAAGTACTTATTTTCTTTAGCGCAACGGGACCTAAAATTGCCAATGAAGCCACGTAAGGATTTGTACCCCAAAAATACGATTTGCAACGGAAAAATGACAACAAAATTTTCGAATCAAAACAGGAAATGATGCTGAGCATCTCCAACTCATGGCTTCATATTGAAGATGTCAAACGTTTTTTGAAGGCTGACGTGGCATTTTGGCATCTCCAATTTGACATCAAAACCTTTCTTTCCAACCCTTGATGTCAAATTTTATTTATTTGATATCAAATTATCCCTCTCCAACCCTAATGTCAATCCTTATATCAATCCAAATGGTCATTTTTTGAAATTTGGTATGGAGGAGGGTGGTTGTCAACTTTGACAACTTTGACATTCCCTTCAAATCCACGTAGGAATTGACATCAAAGAAGGCTGCTGGGTTGGATTGAATTTTGGTGTCAAATGTTACCGTTAACATGTCCACGTAGAATTTGACATCTCCATTGGAGATGCTCTAAATGATGTAGAACTTTAGGGTGCATTAAAAGTCTCAAAAATAATTGTGTACGCAAAAGTGCAATTTTCAAAAGGCCAAGGGGGTAATTTTGCTCTGTCGACACTGAAAACAATGTAGTTCTTTTTTTGCTCAAAAAGGATAAATGGATATTTCAAAGACATGTCTATCCTTTCTGATGAAGGATCTAGCTTGCTGATCATAAATAATGGTAGAAACTCATGACAAATCTACCCATAAAAAATTTGGATTGCTAGAGATCAACGTCCGAGCCAGGATTTGAGTTCGGGAGAGGAGAAGTTAAAGTAAAACAAGCACTAATAATTAATAAGACAGCAAACGAGCCGAGCCCAGTCAAGCTTAATTTTGACTTTCCAATCTCGACTCTCCATAAATGGGGTTGGCTCGAGTTCAAATCAAGCTTAGGAATTGAATGAAAGTGCATGGCATGGGTTCTTACTGCCAAATGATCATATCAAGGTTGATAGTAAAGATATATGAAGTTGAAGGATCACAGCAAGGAGGTCCAAAAATATGGGTAAATGATGAGAATTGCAGGTAGGAATCACTTAGGGAATTGTTTGTCAGACAAGTTTTATGATTAGTATTCAAGCTCTTGATCTACTGCTAAGAGAATATGGATGGAGGGCTTTACAACAAAAATACGACACTGGGGAGGCCAGGGCTAAGAAATATACTTGTAGCCATTATTTTAGGTATCAAAATGGTGGAGGCCGGACAAGTCAGTGTTGGCCTAGACACATGAAAACTTCAAAATGTTGTTCGTGAAATTGTGTTCGATCGAAGACGTTTGAGTGGTTGAGCAAATGCAGATTGCAGCTGTCATCGACAAATTACCAGGTTCATGGAAAGAGTTTCTAAAAGGGCTTTGTCAGTTGTCACAAGCAATCAGAGCTTACTCTCTAGGAAACATAATGAAGAGGAAGCAAGCAAGCGAGATAGATAGACGATTCTATTGCAATCAAGCAAACGTTTCCTAGTAAATTGGGAAGACTTGGGGAAAAGACTAATGGGATTCTATTGCAATCGAGCAAACGTTTCCTAGTAAATTGGGAAAGACTTGGGGAAAAAGACTAATGGGAAGACCTGGGAATGGTTCTGCGCAGCTAAGATAATGGAGGAAATCATGTCCATAGATGACTAATGTCGAAAAGATTGGCCCATTTGGGCATATATTATGCTTCAACCGCTCAAATTACAACCGAATTCCGATCTATATAGCATGGATATACGGACACCAACACGAACACAAACAGGGGCACGGAAATTTTTAAAAAATAGTGACGTGATCACGACGACAGGGGTCACGGCAAAAACAGATAAATAATATTTATTTTCTTCCAATGGAAACACAGTTGTATGTGGAAGCGTGAAGCTTCAAAATATTTATTTTGAACGACAAAAAAAAAGAAGAAGTATCATATTAAATCTTATCCAAAAATATTTGAAGCAATACACTTTTATCCCAATAATTTAAACATATTGCATATTTAATCGTTGCATGTCTCCTGCCGTATCCCATACGAAAATTAATTAAACTCAATAGTCACACCGCATGGCATGTCCCATACGTTTTTAGCCGGCATGTCCCCTAAATTTTTAGTCGAGTCCCCGTCTCCTACACGGAGAGAGATAGAGTCTTCCACCATAATACAACACACCATTGCGACACCCTGGAAAAGTCTACAAAAGAAAATGATTGATGTAGAATTAACACTCGACCGTCTTGAAGGGTTGGAGTTTTTCCAATTTTCCAAATCCTTCAACAAATTTTGTAGTATTTTTTTTCCTAGTCAAGCCATGTCCACCGAGAGAGAGGATTCTATTGCAATCAACCAAACTTTTCTACCTAGAATAGTTCTACGCACGAAAGGAGTTTAAATTCTACACTGACCCTCTGCGTACCTTGGGTAGTTGGGTTATGAGGCTAGCCATTGAAAAATTAACACATCAGTTAATAATACTTCTTGATTTTTTTTTACAAACAAGATCATCCCATTTATATTAAAATGAAAAGATTACAACTACAACAACAACAAAAAATACAACAAAGGATCCAAAAGATCTAAACAAATAAGAAAAAAACAAAGGAAAACAACAACAAATAAAAACGCCAAAATTAACAGTTGAGTTGATGGAGACCACCTATCCACTCGTGGATGTGGCTTGAGGAAGATGGAAGATTCCGACTAGCAGCTAAAGCTCAACATCCCTTCATCCCATCACAGTTGCAGTTGCTAGGCGCCACCACCGCTGCTGCATAAGAATCCACGGACCCATCACCAAGGCTGATCGAATCTGAGGGCTAAAAATCCCAGACCTGAAAACCAGATCTGGTTCATTGAACGAACTCAATCATTGAACACAATTATTTTGGAGGAATGGATGAAAGGAGTTCCAATCCAGTGTGGGTATGTCTTTTTTTTTTTTTTCCAATATAAATTGATTACAATTGCTTATTAAACGATAACGGATGGACATGATTTTTTATCATGGTTATATGTCTCGACGAGGTCTACAATATAGACAAATCCGATCATTGAACGAACTTAATGTTTGCCGGAAAAGGGCTGACTGGCCGGGACTGGATGGGAACGTCACTGGATGGGAGCTGACTCCCAAAATTGGGAGACACCAAACGGTGCTCTCTCCTTATATATTATATATTAGAAAATAGGTTTCTGACTCTGAGGTGCATAAAAGTAGAAGTAACAGTGCCCTTCGAACAGATTTTCAGTGACCAAGAAGACTCCTTTAGTAGTCATTTTCTTGGGATTTGTTCAATGTCTGCTACAAAATCCCAAGAAGCCTCTTCTTCGGCTTCTCTATGTAGTTATCATGTGTTCTTGAGCTTCAGGGGCGACGACACTCGTAAGACTTTCACTGATCACCTCTACATAGCAATGGATCAAGCCGGATTTCACACCTTCAGAGATGATGGCATAGAAAAAGGAGAAGATATCAAGTCTGAACTAAAGAAAGTGATTCGAGAGTCGAGGATTTCGATAATAGTCTTCTCGAAGAACTATGCCTCGTCAACTTGGTGCCTCGAAGAGCTTGTGATGATCCTCAAACGCAGGACTCTTGGACACATAGTTCTACCTGTCTTCTATGATGTGGATCCATCTGAAGTGAGGAAGCAAGTCGGTAGTTTGGAAGAAGCATTTATGAGGCATGAAGAGAAGCTCAAATCAGAAATGGGTGAACTAGCAAAAGAGAAATTGAAGGATAAGGTAGGAACATGGAGAGCTGCACTAAGAGAAGTTGTAGAATTGGCCGGGATGAATTTACAAAATCAAGTTGATGGGTAATTTTCTCGTACTTGTGTCGCTTTTCAGCTCATGCTCGTCTGATTATAGCAGTAGTGCTGATAACATGCCAAATTTTTTTTAATAGTTATTGCTTTGAAATATTTAATTCTTGGTTTGTGCAATTCAATCATGTATTCTTATTGTTTTTTATGTCCCATCTTTATTGCAATTTTCAGACACGAGGCAAGGTTTATCAAGAAAATTATAAAAGTGGTTGGAGACAAGCTAAGTCGCACGTCATTGAATATTGCCCCCAACTTGGTTGGAATGCATTCTCGAGTCAAAAACATTCAGCTTTGGTTAGAAGATGGGCTAAGCAATGTTGGCATAGTTGCAATTTGTGGAATGGGTGGAATAGGCAAGACAACCACTGCAACACTTCTGTACAATTTGAACTTCTCAAGATTTGAAGGTAGAAGTTTTATTGCAGATGTAAGAGAAATTTCACAACAAGAAGATGGTTTGCTTTGTTTACAAAGACAGTTTCTTACCGACATTTGTAAGACAAGGAATGTAAAATTCAGTAGTATTGCTGAAGGAACTGCTATGATTAAAGATGCCATATGTGGCAAAAAAGTTTTGATAGTTCTTGATGATGTGGATAAAATTGACCAATTAGATGCACTACTTGGAATGCAACTTTGGCTTTTTCTAGGAAGTAAAATTATCATAACCACCAGGCGTGAGCGGTTGCTAGGGGCTTATAAATTCTATAAGGTGCATAGGCTTGAAAATCTGAGTGACGAGGAATCCTTGGAGCTTTTTAGCTGGCATGCCTTTGGAAAATGTTGTCCCAACAATGGTTATGGAGAGGTTTCAAAAAGGGTGGTAAGCTACTGTGGAGGGATTCCATTAGCAATTAAAGTTCTAGGTTCTTCTCTATCAGGGAATTGCTTAAATGTATGGAAAAGTCAGTTGGAAAAATTGAAAGCGATTCCTAACAGTCAAATCCTTGAAAAACTTCGAATAAGTTATGACTCTTTACAAGACGACCACGACAAACGTCGATTCCTCAATCTTGCTTGTTTTTTTGTTGGGAGTGATAAGGATTCTACAGTTACAATCTTGGACGGATGTGAGTTTTACATAGTGGTTGGGATTCAAAACCTCGTGGACAGATGTTTGATATCGATTGATGAAAGTAATACACTGGTAATGCATCATTTGCTTCAACAAATGGGAAGAGAAATTGTTCGTCAAGAGTCACCAAAGGAGCCAGGCAAACGTAGCATCCTCTGGAATCATAAGGACACATTTAATGTTTTGAGAGAAAACACTGTAAGGATTATACTTTTCTTTTTACGTATTTTTGTATGAATTTGTGCAGGGATGCTATTCACTAATCATTGTTTCTGCTGCCTATGCTACCTTTCCCTTTGTTTCTCATTCTTATGTTAGAGCACAGGTGAAATAGAAGGCCTCAAACTCGATATGTGTCTGTTGAAAGAGGAAGCATATGCTTGTACGATTTTTGGTGACAATAGAAAACGTCGTTATGAAGAGTTCCTTGGGAAGCCCTTATTGTCAAATTTGGGTGATTCGCTTAAAAGATATGGTTTCAGTATCTTCTCCTCTCACCTCAAAGATCAAAAAAATTCAAATCTAGTGGCTTTGGAAGCTGATGCATTTGCAAGGATGAACAAACTAAAACTTCTGCAGCTCAATTGTGTGCATATTAGTGGGCCCTATAAAAAGTTCCCCAAAGGACTAAGATGGTTGTGCTGGCGTGGATTTCCACTTAAGTCCATACCTAGTGATTTCCCTTTGGAGAGCCTAGTTGCTCTTGACATGCAATATAGCCGCTTAAAAAATGTATGGGAAGGAACCAAGGTATGTTACTACCTTTTTCTTCCTTTCAAGTTTCTTTGAAAAGTGAATTGAAGGCTCTGATACCCCCCCCCTCTTTTTGCAGTTTCTATGGTTTTTAAAAATCCTCAATCTAAGTCATTCATATAGCCTTGCCAAAACTCCCGACGTTTCAAAACTCCCCAATCTTGAGAGACTGGTGCTTAAAAGTTGTACAAGTTTGGTTGAGGTTCATGAATCCATTGGAAGCCTTGAGAGACTTGTTTTGTTAAATTTGGAAGACTGCAAAAATTTGAGGAATCTTCCGAGAAGCATTTGTATGCTAAAACATTTGGAAACGCTTGTCATCTCTGGTTGCTCAAATCTCGACAGATTCCCGACAAACATGGAAAATATGGAGTCTCTAACTGTGCTTAAGGTAGATGGAATTGCTTTAAATCAATCTCTCCCTACCAATGGGCAGGCGAACGCAGTGCAATATTTCATCTGGCCTTGGTGGTTGAAGCCAAGAGAAAGTCCGGAGATTTCATGGCCTTCTTTACCACGGTCCTTGGTAGAATTAAGTCTAGCGAACTGTAATCTTTCGGAGGATGATTTCCCCGTAGAGCTTAGCAACCTATGCTCATTGAAGAAACTAGATCTGTCGCATAATCAATTTCATAGCCTCCCAGATTGCGTCAGAGGTCTTACTAAGCTTGAGAACTTTAACATTCGTTCTTGCCCAAGGCTCCGCAAACTTGATGGGATCCCACGACTATGTCGTTTGATTTGTGGAGATAATAGATTGTTGGAGGAAATATCGTTTCAAATCCCGAACCATCCAACAACCACTTATCATTTGAACGCAAGCAACTATCTAGAGACTATGCGCGCATTCAAATTAGAGTACATAGGAAACGTTGAAGTTGAGATTGTTAACAATTTGGGCTTGTCAAACTTGCAATCCATCGGAAACTTAACTGTAAAGCTAATGTCATGGTTTGGCATGCAACAAAGGGGGTTTCCCCTCCTGGTGCTCTCTCTCTCTCTCTCTCTCTCTCTCTCTCTCTCTCTCTCTGTGTCTCTCTGTACGTGTGTGTGATGCTTAGATTTTCTTTTTGTGACACAGGTATGTATAATCTGCACTTATATTCTTGGTAGCAAGGTTCCACCCTGGTTTAATTTTAAGAATCTAGGATCCGCCATTGATTTTATTGTTCCTTCACATCTTAATTCGAGGATCCGAGGCTTGAACCTGTGTTCCATTTATGAGCACTCTGATCCACAAGAACATAAGCCACATACTATTATAACTAATAGGACGAAGGGCTTGGTTTGGAGCCATCGCCCATTTGTTGTTGGAACTGTAGAAGACGGTGAAGATACGATGTGGTTAAGTTATTGGAAGTTTGGAAATCGTTTGGAAGGCGGAGATGAAGTCAGTATTTCAGTGTCTGGAGGTGAATTTATGCATGTAAAGGAGGTTGGAGTCCGCCTTCTGTACAAAGAGGAACCAGAAGAGATGAGCTCCCAATCAGCCTATGGAGATATAATACCCCATCAACTCTATCAATTTGGAAATATCGTTCCAGGAATTGTTTCTGCACATCAGCCGGGGACAAAAATTGTACCAACTCGGCTGTCATGATGATGATTGCAAGTATTGTGAGCATCTGTACCCTCCACCTTGGATCCCTGCTACTCCTTACGATAATGATTATACTGTGGAATGTCTGGCTTCAAGACTTATGATGGGGGAATCATTTCTTGTTTCTCAAGACCTTGGGCGGTGATTTATTTTGCTTCAACAATTTGTATCAACGATATTTAGTAGTTAGTCTGGAAAAAGTCTCTTTTACTTGTCATTTGCTCTTGTAATGTATATGATACAGAAGATTTCATGATACTACAAATTTAGTGCCATTTTGTGGGAAGGTGATCGAATTTACTTTGGCGTTCACCAAAACAAAGAAACTAGCAAACTTGATTGCTGCCAAGATTTCTAGCAAAAATTTGGTTCGCACAGCAACATGGATCCCCAGGTTGATGTTCTAACTTGATGTGTCTGGTGTTGATCAGCAGAAAGTTTGTTGATCAGCTCGATCTCTTGGGAGTAAAAAATCTACTACATCCATGTTCCCTTTCTGCATAATCTCATCAATCATGTCATGGTTTAGGCTTAGCAGTGAATCATGTATCACCCGATGCCATTTCGCACTTCAGGCATATTCTGGTGAGAAAGTTTCAAATTTCAAACTCCGAAGTAACCTAGCTTTCGTGTTTTCTGTCTTCTTTCTTTCCTTGAGAAGATTTCAGAGTGAAACTTCAGAATTAGGTTAAATGGCACATAAACCACGGATCTTTCTGCCAAGATCTGTTGTTTTGTTGCTAGAAATTTTGTTGATTATTGAGGGAAAGCTTGAATATTGCTATCGGTATGTCTTTGGTCTGCTAAGAAGAAAAGGTTTTGGAACAAAATCATCACTCCGTATGCATTACTTAATTTATTCAAGGTTCATTCTCATAATTCCTCCTCGACCTTTCAGCCCACCCTTAACGAAAATGCGAATTTGCCTTTTTCCTAGCGATGAAATGAGCATCAACGAGCGAGTCTGATTTTGTCCTCTTGATTATGTAAAATTCCAGCGGAGTTCTCTGTGCTTGTGTCCTCGCATTTCCAGTCGACAAAGCATTCCAATTATCTCATGATGCCAAATCTTCTAGAACTATTGATTGGAAATTTGACCGAGGATATGCTCATTGGAGGACAGATATATTATTGACTCGTTATTTCTCAGAGCCTATTCTGCAACTACCACCATCTTTAGTAAGCACCAAATGGCTTTTTCTATTTCCCCACCTCGAATATGGTCCTTGTTATGAAAAATAAACTCCGCAGTGTTACCACCAACCTCTATCACACTTCTTGCAGTTTCCTTTTACTTCTTTCCCTTGTCAGTTTTCGTATCCTCAGCACATCCTTCCACATCCCAGCTTCAGCATAGATGTTTGACATGAGAATGTAATAAACCCCACAGTCATCAGCTTTTAACTCCACAAGTCTCTGTAGTTTTGGATGCAGTAGAAATTATTCAGAATTGTATTATGCTGCCCCAAACAGCGAAGTTTTGAGTTCTCTTCTTCAAGTTTCTGAGAATGATGTCACGTGTTTATGAAAATTACGTGTTCAGATGTTCTTGAAATTAAATTATGTGTTCAGAAACAGAATGGTATGAGTATCCAGCTGAACCAAGAGTCACTGTACGAAAATGGAAGTTTTCTCCATCGTTTTTAACTGACCCAACGTTTACACTAATGGCAAGGCTAATAATTCTGAAGTCCTTTGGCTTTTGCATTGTATTAGTTCTCGAAATCGAAGGCATGCAAACCAGAACCCTTTTTTTTCTCTCTTTTTGCCTTGTTCATTCTTTCATTATCAGTTTCTTCTTCTTCAGAATCCCTGTTAATACCTTTTACTGTTTCTTTTGGAAAGAATTTCTAAAACGGATTTGTCAGTTGTCACAAGCAATCAGAGCTTACTCTCTAGGAAACATAATGAAGAGGAAGCAAGCAAGAGAGATAGACGATTCTATTGCAATCAAGCAAGCGTTTCCTAGTAAATTGGGAAGACTTTGGGGAAAAAGACTAATGGGAAGACCTTGGAATAGTTCTGCGCACATAAGATAATGGAAGAAATCAAGTCCACAAATGACTAATGTCGAAAAGATAGGCCCATCTGGGCATATATTATGCTTCAACCGCTTAAATTACATCCGAATTCCAATCTATGGATATACAGGCACCAACACTAACACAGAGACACGGAATTTTTTTAAAAATAGTGACACGGTCACGGCAAAAACAAATAAATGGAGTAATATTTATTTTATACCAATGGAAACATAGTGATATGTGGAAGCATGAAGCTTCAAAATATTTATTTTGAAGTACAAAAAAAAAAAGAAAAAAGAAGCAGCATATTAAAGTCTTACCCAAAAATAGTTGAAGTAATACACTTCTATCCCAAAAAAAAAATAAACAAAATTAAGTATTTAACCCATGCCTGTCTCCCGTCGTATCCCCAAATTTTTAGCCGAGTCCCCGTGTCCTACACGGGTGGGATAGAGTCTTCCACCATGATACAACACATCACTGCTGAGACCCTAGAAAAGTCTACAAAAGAAAATGATTGATGTAGAATTAACACTCAACCCTTTTGAAGGGTTGGAGTTTTTCCAAATCCTTCAACAATTTTTTGCATTTTTTTTTCCCTAGTCAAGCCATGGCCACCACGCGAGAGAGAGGATTCTATTGCAATCAACCAAACTTTTTCATCAGGAATAGTTCTGCGCACAAAAGGAGTTTAAATTCTACACGGATCCTCCGTGTAGTCGTGTACCCTGGGTTATGCAGCCAGCCATGGAAAAATTAACACATCAGCCAATAAATACTTCTTGATTAGATCAACTAATAAATATAGGCAGCGACCTAGCGAAAACTAACCATTGTTTAAACTCTTTGAAGCCACCACATCAGGGAAAAGATGAATTTCGACAAGAAAGAGCTAATAAATTGAACAAAAACTTAAAGTAGGCTTTTCATGAATTTCCCCAGCCAAGGTTGCAATCAAATTATTATTGTCACGAAACTCTATTGTTTTCTTATGAAGCAATAATAGTTTGTTTTCTCGTAACAAATATCGAGTCAGTCTTTTGCGTTTTTCATGGCCTCTTTAATTCCTCTAGAAATGTTTTTATGTTCCTTTTTTTAATTTCTAGGTGTATTTTAAGTTTTTAAGAGTCTTCCTAGAGTTTAGAAATCCCCCAATAAAAGGGGAGGAATAAGTTTTCTACCATGATACAACAGCGACACCTAGAAAAGTACTCCCTCCGTCCCAATTTAGTTGTCACTTTTGGGGATTCGCGCTTTATAAAGGAACATAATTATTACATGTTTGATCACTTGAATTTCCTATTTTACCCTTCATTCTTTTATTGAGTACTCCTAATTTGATGCTACACAAAACTTCCCTTTTTTTTGAAAATTAGGCGCCGGAAAACAGATTAGAAGTAGTACTCTGCCAAAGAAGCTGCCAGAAGACAGTGAAAAGGAAAAAAGCACTAGTTTTGGAATTCAAATCTTCCCTCTTTTTTTTTACTTTATCATTTTGGTGGTAATGATTGAAGAATAGAAGGGTAAAATTGGAAATTTGTTAATCATTACCCATCTAGTTTTGAAGTGGGACAACTATTTTGGGACGGCAAAAAGTGCTAATTGAGACAAGTAAATTGGGACGGAGGGAGTATACAAAATAAAATGATTGTCTTTTTGGAGTCAACAGACAACAATGCGTTCTGGGTCAATTTTCACATTAAAAAATGAACTAGTGGTAATTTTGTCAAGGTACATGGAAACTTGAAACATGGGGTCTTTCAAAATGTGCCAACTCAAGGTGAATTTGGGGTTCAGGGCTATGAACAGTCTCTGGACTCTTATTGACTAACATACCAACATCCCGCTAATCTCCACTAATGTATACAATATTGGCAAAAAAAAATAAAATAGAACATGAAACTTACACATGTCAACATCATAATGCCAAAGAAACTGGAAAATTAAGGTTCGCATAGCATGGCCCCTCCCAATCTCATTTTCCAGGAAAATGAAAGGTCACTGGAAAGAGGAGTCATCTCTAGAAAATCAAGGGTCAAGTACTCTCTGGTTTGAGCTAGAGCAGCAAGACTAAAGATAGGACCTGGCTCCTCGCATAGGTGTGGACAGTCTGATCTTAATCACTTTGTAGCTTTATTCTGACTTTAATTGGACCCTTCGCTAGTGTACGATGAAAGTGGTTGCCGGGGATTCATCGAGGTACGCGAGCTGGCCCGGATATACAGAGTTGGAAAAAATAAAAACCATAAAAGTACGTCGCGGTGTCCGCATTTCTCGTGAAACCAATATCAATGCGATTGACAATACTTAAAATAAATGCAGTTCACGTAATCATGGCATATGCTTGCCAAAAAAACAAGATGGTAATACCAATAACACTCAGTAATAATAAAAATAAAAGTAAAAAGCAAAAAGTGAGGAGACTATAAATTGCAGTATTGGCATGCCTTCAAGGGAGCAACATTCTTCTTCTTCTTCATTCAAATCTCCTGTTATTGCTTAGAAGGCTAAAGTTGATGACGTCGATCTCGTCATCTCTAGTAATTCACAAGATCAAGCTACTCAGCTTGGTGATATTTTTCACCACTGCCCCAAAGGTAGTAGCTAGCAGATTGAGCAACGAAACGGATCAACTAGCATTGCTTTCATTCAAGGAACTTCTAGCCGGATGTTCGGCTCGAAAGTGGCTCAAGGACTGAGCGGGCGTGCCAAGACTTATTGCGTCTAACGTAAGGGCTGAGCATCCCTTTTCTGACTTCGAATCTGTGAGGAGCGATAGTGCTGCAAACCTAAGGGCTAGATTGCAGTGTTGGTTCGTGGTTTTGCCTCTACAAGCGAGGACTTAATAATTTTCTAACTGTGTAGGAAAAGAAGTAGCAACGTAGAATGACTTTATTATGTTATACTAATAAGGTCGGAGATATGAGAGAGATATGAATAATTTTATTACGTTGTAGTAATAAAATTGGGATACAAGAGAGATAGAAAACTCGAACTACTTGGAGAAGTAATTGAGTAAAGGTGAGAAATGAGATAATTGCTTCACTGGGAAGATTTTGGTTGCTTCGCTGGGAAGGCTTTGATTTTAAGCGTTGAGCTTGATTGGTATGGGGACCCTTTTTTCTTCTTGTCTTCTAGTATTTATAGGCCAAGGGTCTTCGATTTTCTGCATGTAAAGGGCTTGCTGTCCTCTTCTCGTGGCGCCATGTGTCCCTTATAACTTCCAATTCATTAGATCATGGGGTAATGGGTAGTTAATGGAAGTTACAAGAGATCATGGGTAAATAGTGCACTGGTCCAAATCTGGGCCGAGTTTCTGCCTTTACCGTGAGCTGACATGTGTCTCGAGTAAGCCTTGGATGTTGCCACGTGTCCGCAATAACTACCCACTAACATATTTAGTGGGATCATAGGTAGTTATTGGAAGTTAACAACAATTACCCATGTGTTTACTTTGATCATGAGCCGTTAAAAAGTTGAAAAAGGCCAATTAAGATAATGGGCCTATTTTCTATCCTTCTTTTATGGGTGGCAAAGACTTCCAGCCATTTGACTCGGTCAAATGGCTTTTCAACAGGCAACAATACCCTTCTTCCTCTCCACTTTTCATGGGCCACTTGGGTAATGGGCCATCTAATTAAATTAAATGGCCCTTTAACATTTTTAACCCATAAAAATACTTCTCGAATTTTAATAAGTCATGGGCCGACTGAATTTTTATGTAAATAGGCCCACGACCTTTTAAACTTGAACCTGAATCCAACTAAAATTAATTGGGCCCAGTCAACATAGGTTTGGCCCATTAATTTAAACCCAATACTTTTCTATTTTTTGGCCCAATTCAATTAATAGATAATCAAATGGCCTTCCAATACTTGCCTAGGACTGGGTGCCAAAAATGGGTATAAACACCGAGGATCCACTTGGCTCGTTAAGTTCTTGGAACAATTCTCTCAATCCCTGCAAATGGGATGGAGTGACGTGCAGTCGCAAACATTAGAGAGTAGTGGCTCTGGATTTGAGGGGCACAAATTTGAGGGGAGGCATGTCACCTTTCTTAGGAAACTTCTCTTTCCTCAAATCCCTTTACCTCCAGGACAATAGATTCCAAGGAAAAATCCCTATGGAGCTCGGTCGCTTGTTCAGGCTGTAACATCTAAATTTAAGTACCAATTTTCTCCAAGGGGAAATTCCGACTAATTTGTCAAACTACCTCAGTTACATTGATTTAACGTATAATGACTTAGTTGGAAAAGTTCCAGCCTCCTTTGGTTCTCTCTCCAAGCTCACTGATCTTTACCTTTTCTCCAACCACCTCATCGGAGGGATTCCACCATCTCTCGGCAACCTCTCTCTCCTCCTAGAGCTGGATTTGGGAGCAAATAGTATCACATGAACTATTCCGCATTCCATCTGCCTGCTTCCCAACCTTGAGGTATTCGGCATTGGAGGGAATCATGTGTCAGGTACTGCCCCTCCCAACTTTATAATATCTCAACTCTCATGTCCCTAGCCATTCCACATAACCAACTTACAGGAAGTTTACCCCAAGATATTGGTATCACACTCCCAAACCTGTGAAGGATGGACATTTGGGAAAACCAATTTTGGGGAGCCATTCCAGTTTCTATTTCGAATGCATCTAGAATGGAATTGCTTGATCTATCAATAAACAACTTTTCCGGGTCAGTTCCCTATTTACAGACACTAAGTGGGTACAAACACAAAGTAGGTTAGGATCAAAGAGAGAGAATATAAGACACAGGATTTTTAGGAAGACACTGATATTATTGCTTATTAGCTTGGATTTTTACAACGGGGGTGTTCCTCCTTTTATAGGCGTAAGGAGGGACTGCTTTCATAATGGGTTCACACCCTTCATTATTACAAGTTACTATTACTAGTCTACCTACGTAAACTTTTCCTGTAACATTTATTACAAAGTTTGACAACCTACCTGGACTATTACACTTGTGATAGAACGTACAAATTATATGCTATACCAACAGTACTCGCCAATTATATATCTTACAAACAGTAAACATCAATAATTTCACCCCCTCCGAAAAAGAGGACAAGACTACCATACTTTATATTACATCACAAAAGAGCCAGGTGGCTTGAACACAGGAAAATTATTCAGGTTCAGTCAAGTGATACTGTTCCAAAAGATAGCGAATATTTTGGCGCCACTCTTCCGGATAAGTATTATTGAATTTCCAGTTTGCAGAGTCATAATGGAGGAGAGATGAGGGTACTTCTGCAGGTGTCAATCCATTGAGTGAACACAGTGTCTGAGTCATGACCAAATAATTCCATGGTGGATCTCAATGCTCGGAGACTCTTGATATGCCAAAAGAAATATAGTGTGATACTCCTTTCGCCAAGTTATGGAACCATCTGGATTTGGAAGACATCTGTTGTTGCGACTTGTCCAAAAAGCAAATTGGAGGTCTTCGTCTGGACCGGTGGGAACTTGTCTGATCTTCTACTGCCAGTAGGGTATGCTTCTAAAAAGTAAGAAATTTCAAAAAGAAATCCTCTGGAGGTTGAACTTGATTGAACGCTGCTTGTGCTAGATAAACCAACACTGCTGATTTATTGAAACTGACACTTATAGTATACACATCGACTAAATACCAAAAGAGAAGGTAGGCCTCTTTTTTGAAATAAAAGACATTATGGTAAGATACTTCAAATTGGGTGAGAAAAGGATAGACAGGGTGAAAAGGTAGACCTTTTATAGGACCTTCATCAAGACCATATTTAAAAATACAGAGATGTTGAAGGTTTTGACACATTTGGACACATCTAGAAAGAAGAGTTAACTCCAAAAGATGACACTGAAAGTGGATAGGAAGATTAACTGGGTGGAAACAGGAAATCATGGGGAAACAACCAGGGACAAACGAATGGGTTTTTGTTTTGGAAAACTGGTTAATTTCTTTTCTGAGTCTGGACAGAAAATCTGGGAGGACATTGGTTTTTCCTTTTATGTGGACAACATCAAAACTCCAATTAGAAAACCAATTTGCCCATCTGAGTAACTGTGCCTTTGGAAGGTGCTTCTGTTTGAACTTGAGCATGCTGGGGAAACTTATCATATCAGTCTCAATTAGAAAATGATGACCGATTAGATGAAACTCAAACTTCTCAATGCTCTTTTTGATTGCCAGAATTTCTTTGTAAGTAGAGTGGTAATGAAGTTCTGCTGGAGAGAAAGCACCACTCTTGTATCCACAAATTCTGCACTTCTGTTCTGAATTTTCTTTCAAAAAAACTGCCCCCCAATATAAATAAGAGGCATCTGTCTGAAGAACTCTTTTCCATCTGAAGGTATGGTTAATGGAGGAAGAGTTTTGGATATGGCTTTAAGGTCTTTAACAGCTTTTGTACAATGGGTTGACCAAGGTGGAGGGTTTTTCTTTAGTAGAGCTGAAAAAGGAGTACGGTATTGGGCAAGGTTGGGGATGAAATCTGCCATATAGTTAACAATTCCAAGAAACTGTTGAACTTGTTTGACTGTGAGATTTTCATCTAAAAAATGATCAAGTTGAGAGGCTATATGAGGCTGGAGGAGATATTGACCTTTAGAGATATGCATCCCTAAAAAATCAATTTTTGGTTGAGCAAGAAGCATCTTTTTCTCTGAGACCATAATACCATGGGTCTGGACTAGGGAGTGAAAAGATTGTAATAAAACAGCATGAGACTTAATATCTGGGGAGAAGAGGAGGATGTCATCAATATAAATAAGGGCTGAGGACAAGAGAGGAGCAAATATCCTAATCATGGCCTTTTGAAACAAAGGTGGGGCAGTTTTTAATCCAAAAGGCATGACTGACTACTTGAAGTGGTGATCTGGAATGCAGAAACCAGTTTTGGGACGATCATCTGGATGGATGCCCAGTTGCTAGAAACCTGCTTTCAAGTCAAACTTGGAAAAAATTTGAGCTTTAGGCAAGTTTGCAAAAAGAACACTTCGCCAAGAAAGAGGGAATTTGTTATCCTGCAGAAAATGATTGAGAGACTGGTAATTGATAACCAGGCGGAGCTTTCCTCTTATCTGCTCTGTCCTTTTGTTGACATAAAATGCTTCACATGCCCACTGAGAGGTTGTGGGCTCGATCAATCCTTCTGACTGGAGTTGCTGGAGCTCTTGAAGAGTAAGCTGGTAGTGTTCTGGATTCATTCCATAATGGGTTGCTTTGGTGGGATTGATGTCTTCATTTTTCTTAAAGGGAAGAGAAATGAAGAAGTCTGGATTTTTCCAAAGTGGGTTGGAGCATTTGGTGAGGAACTGAGAATGGGATTCAGCACAAGAAGTTTGGATTATGGTTTCTTTGATGGAGGAGAAAGTTTTTATGGAAAAAAGGTTTGGTTGAGTGGTCCAGGGTAACGAGTAGTTTTTGTATTTCAATCCTTTCTTGAGCCAGGAGACTTTGCTGAGATTTTGGAGGATATCAAAGCCTAATAATAAATCTTTTCCTCGGAGATCAGAACCATAAACTTGATGTTTTATGGTGTATCCAGGGAAGAGTTGGATGGTAATAGGCTTACTGATCAGAGTGATAACAAAAGTTTCTCCATTGGCTGCTATAAAAGGTCTGAAACATGACTGCCAATAAGACCTGGGGAGCATTGCTGGGTTGAGAATGGAGGCTGCTGCACCAGTATCAAAGAAGGCGATAACTGATATGGGTTTCTTGTATTTTCCAAGCAAAATTTTGACATTTGCCAAGGGTTGAGCCAGCATGATGTTTTAAAATCCAAAGGTTTGGATTTCATAGGAGAATGAGTCAGGCTCATCGGAAGAATCATCCGATTCCGATGAAGAGTCTTCAAAGGTGAATGCAAGGACTGCTTGATCTATTGCTTCATCATCAATAGAAAATAGGGATTCGACATTAGCATCTTCAAGTTCATCATCAATGAGAGCCAGAGAGCTCACCATTTTGTCTCTTGCTGCTTTATTGGGACACTGTTTGGCATAGTGCCCTTTCTTTCCGCATATGTAACAGCGATCAGACTTTCGCTGTCCTCTGAAGTTCTTCTTCTTGAAAAATTTCCATTTTTTCCGGCTTGAAAACTTGCCAGATTTTGGAAACTTTGAAAACTTGCCAGGGGATCTAAACTTCCATTTCTGAAAGTGTTTGGACTTCCGATATGAAGGGCGGCGAGTGCACTTCTTGTCTTTACACTTTATAGATAGGTCTGGACGATCACATGCTTTGCCAAGAAGTTTTCCCTGTTCTTCAAGAGTTCTGAGGAATTTCTGATGATTGCATAACTTTTCTAAGGCAATCAAAGAGTGCTGGTAAATACCACTAAGAGATGTGGCATTCAGCGTTAATCCTTTTGTCTGAAGGAGTCTTGTTGTCTCATTTCCCAATGGTTCAAGAAAGGAATTGAGAAAAGCTTGCTTTAGGTTGACATCATCCATGCCGTTGAGGAGATAAAATCGCTGAGACATGCGATTATAATGGATCTCCAAGTCTTTTCTTTTGAATGAACAACACTTCATGCTGAGATATTTTTCTCGAACAAATTCGTTAGTGTTGTCATGGTCTCCAAGAAACTCAGTATGCAGGACTGAGATAAATTGATCAAGGGTTGGAAGTTATTTCAGCTGCAACTGTCGGTACTCACCAAGAGCTAAGTACCATTGACGGAGACGGCCAAGGAACTTTGTTGTACACTTAGTAAGGACAATACTTAGTGTAGCATTTGGGGAAAGCATAGCGGCAGTGCACCAGGCATGAATCTCATAGAGCTTATCCAACCATTTTGATGGGGGTATGGTGTCAAAGGAGAAACCTTGGGTATGGATATTGGAAGGTGAGAACGAATCAAAGGTTGAAATTTCTGGAGGTGTATCAAACTCCGGACCTTCTTCAATGATGGGATCTTCAATATTTTCCTCTGGATTTTTGCTTAGCCTTCAAACCTCGCCTTCAAATAAGGTTGAGAAAAACCCCAAGCCTAGGGCTAGATTGTCGGTAGCATAATAAACCGGTAAGACCGGGATCGTACCACAGGGAATTCGATGATAGCTTAATCGGATTGTAAGTTGAAAAGGTAAAATGCGGCGTTCAAGGCGGCCAACTTGGTTTTGCTTTAAACGGTAAAAGTAAACATGGAAAAGACAAGAAACAAGTTTAATGAACTAAAAAGAGGCAAGTCTAAGGATCGTCTGACCCTTGACAAAGGCCGTTACCGGTTCTCAATATAACTCAGGCGAGAGTTACGACCGCGTGCTCACGCCCGGAAGATTTACTTTAAAAGATTACATTTATCAAAAGATGTGATTTATCGGGACTAAACCAACCTATATTTGCTAATGTATCTAACACGTAGGACGCCACGAGCCCTCAATATGCCGCTTGCCAAGACCGCTTGACGAAACAACATACCAAGGAGTTAACACCCCTCGCTTAGACCGAAATGGCTAAGTTAGTTCGATTCCGAAATCCAAGATTTTAAGCCCGAAGGTTTGAGAACCAAATAACCACCTAAGTCATTGGGAAAGATTAGCCCAAGACTTACCCAAGAAACTACTCACACATATTAAAAAGACTAGAAATTATGCTAGGAAAGATAAACATGTTTAACCGACGAAAACGGAAATAAACTTGAAATTAGTAAGGATCACAACCGTGGCTACAACATTAATAAACGAGAAATTAACATAAGACAATTACCTTAAGAAGTTCTTGAACAATTAAACTAAGAAAGCTTGAGAAAAACTATGGAGAAAACCTAACCTAAAGCATAAAGTGGATTATGAACTAAAGTGAGAGAGAAGAATATTTATACAACTCATCTTCTCTCCCAACAAATATCCTAAAAACATACTATAAGTAGCAACTATTCCATAAATAGAAGCTCCAAAAAACAACAAATATCTGGCCGAAGGTTCATGGTATCGATACAGATTAAGCAAAGTATCGATACCACGCTGCTAAATAAAAAATGGCCATTTCCCCGTAGCTCTCCCGTATCGATACGGATTAAGGCCGTATCGATACGGAACACTCTGCCTTGCCACGAAGCTAATTAGTATCGATACAAATTAAGGCCGTATCGATACGGGGAGCTTATCTCCAGTCTTCAGGCCAGCCTCTAAAACTCAGCACCCGACGGCTCCCAGCAACTTCCACAGCTTCACAGCACCTTATTTTCATTCTCTAAACTTAAGTAAATGCTACATTTTAAACATTTCTTTTACCTTTCCTTTACTTTAATTTATTTAATGAAAATAAGAAAGTACCCCCCATTTGGAAACAATGGCATTATCAGAATTTCAAGATTCCAATTAAATCAAAATGTCAACCCCCCACTTTTAGTACAAAACGGAAATCTGCACGTTTTTTTCAAGAGAAAATGGTTCGGAACACGACATTGCTCTTAGAATAAAACCTTGCAACTTTGTAGTTATTCTTAGAAAAATTCAATGATCAATTACCGCCATTTTTTATCTCGAAAATCGATACTTTTCCGAAAAGTCATTTTTCCATACTTAGACAGATTTTAGGGGGCCGACAGGGTCTTTGGGTACTTGGAAGCACTCGGACCATCCATGGCGTCAAAACAAGTCTTATTTGCACATTTTACCTGTAACACTAAACAAACTACCTTACGAGTAATATCAAATAAAAGCTAAATAAACGCAAGTTAAAACAATATAAACGGGACTAGTCGCACCAAATATCTGCAATATTGGGTGCTCATCAATTTTCTGGGTTCATCATGAAAACATGAGGGATTGGCATAGAGTTTGTCGATTCAGTATCCAAATCAAATTCAATGGTTGGTTCAGGAGATGGAGTTTCAGGTATAATGGCTAAGGTATGTAGGAAAGTGGAGATTGGATTTTTAGAAGGGTTAGAAGCTAGTTGGACCATTAACTGAGGTGACTTGGAGTTTTGATCAGATGGATTAGGAGGAATGAAGGTAGTTGGAACGGAGGTAGAGGTAGATGGTGAAGATGAAACTGGTGGAGATAGAACTGTAGTAGCCTGGATAGGTTTTATCTGGGGTTTTGGGAAAGGAAGTTTTGGTGGAGATGGTCTTTTTGGTGGAGGAAGAAAAGCTGATGAGTTTAAAAAGATGTTGGACTCACCAAACCCTGAGGTAGGAGGTATAGGTAAGGGTTGAGACATTTGAGGATACCCGAACAAACTTTGTTGAGAGGAAGATGTGAACATGTCAAATGAGTTTTTCTGCTGAGAATACTGCTGAGCTTGGAGAGAATGAAGCTGGTTTTTGAGATGCTTCATTTCAGCATCTTTTTGGTAAAAAGTTGCTGAAAATGCTTGATTGGCATAGGCCATTTGGAGAAGTTCCTGATGAACAGTTTGAATTTTCTGCTGCAAATCTCTGATAAGAAGTTCCAAAGTTGATAACTTCTTATGAACGGCATTCTCCAAATTTTTTTGAGAGTTAGCAATTCTCTGGAGAATTTGGTTTTGAGCTAGAGAATTGACAGATTGCCAATTTATCGCTGCTTCTACTACTGACACCGCCTTGGTGCTACCATCAGGGCGAATGGTAGTAGGGTCTGGAATTTTATGACGGTGAGTTATCCTCTCTCGGGAATTATGGAATTCCAAAGGAGGAAAATCTGCTTCAGTCCAAGAGGATGAGGATGGTGAACATGAAACACCCACTGGGTTGACTTGAAGAGTCATCATCAGATGGAGGTTGAGGAGACGGAGGAGATTTACAAGAAGTAGAATGTGACGACGGACATATGGGACATGGGTCATCATCAAAATCGTCTTCATCATCATCTAAACGAAGACTTTCTTCGAGACAGTCATCACAATCACAAGCATCAAAGTAACAATGACCTGTTTTTGGGTTTTTGAAATAGTAGACTGGAAGACCATTGGGTTTAAAATATTGAATTGGAGGACCAGGACAAGAACCATCGACAAATATGTCAATTCTCGAAGGGAAAATGACAGGATGGGTTGACGATGAGGCAGAAGTGTCTTTGGGGAATGAAATTTCCACTGTACCATCAGGTTTTGGGATGAAAGTGGGATTTGAGGTTTGAACTGGCATGGGCTTTTGCTGGTTTTTCTCATAAGCTGTGACCCAAGATTCTGGGAGAAGCTTGAGAAGTTCAGGACGAGAAATTTTTCGTGGGACATGGACACATGAAGCTTGATGAGGTGCATTGACAGTTAGGAAAAGGGCTTCATCTGTGGAGGAAAGTAGAGACATGTCAAAAGCATGGTTTTGGAGGCGATATGCCATTTGGTAGTGAAGGGTTGCTGCGTATGTGGTGGAAATTTGGGAGGCACCACCAATTTGAACTTGCACTTTCAAGGCGGATAGCAGATGAGGATTTGCTAATGGCATGTTAAAATTGGGGAAAAAGGTGAAGATAACAGTTCCAGCATTTAGAGTGGTTTGGACTGTAGCGATGCATGCGTGTTGATACTGTAGAAACCTGGTATCAACCAGAGCAAGTCTGGAAGTAACAGGCAAACCTTTTCGCCCATGGAAAGTGACGGCCAAGCAGATTGCTCCAAAATGCAGGTGGGTAAATCCTTGTTGCTGCCAAAGTCGAGGCAAGTCAACGGGGATTTCCAAAGGTAAGAGTTGTTCAGCTTCTGTAACTGCGATGCAACACTGGTCAAATTCAGAAGCTTGCACATACTCTTTTACAGAGGTTCGTCGTTTTGTGAAAAAAAAGTTCAGTTACAATTTTTTTTTACAGAGGTTTGGGGACAGACAAAAGCATTATAGGGATTTAAGAAAGGAACAACAGTAAGGGGAACCTTACTGTCATCAGGAAGGTACTCAAACTCATACAAGTACTCTAGACAAGAGGAAGACACAGAGGAATTTTTACTGGTAGAAGAACGTGAAGGGACAAGTGACAAGGTAGCAGAAGAGTAAGTGGAAAACAGGTGATTCATTTTTAAGTAGAAATCTGGATTCGTCTTTTCCTTTTTTACAACAAATATTTTCCTTTCAAAATAAGACCTTCAACCAATTTTGATTAATAAAATTCTATATACTAGGGAAGATAAACCGAGATACACTGCCTACACATGGGCCAAAATCTCAAGGTACTTTTATAAATTATTGATGTTTACTGTTTGTAAGATATATAATTGGCGAGTACTGTTGGTATAGCATATAATTTGTATGTTCTGTCACAAGTGTAATAGTCCAGGTAGGTTGTCAGACTTTGTAATAAATGTTGCAGGAAAAGTCTACATAGGTAGACTAGTAATAATGAAGGGTGTAAACCCATTATGAAAGCAGTCCCTCCTTACACCTATAAAAGGAGGAACACCCCCGTTGTAAAAATTCCAAGCTAATAAGCAATAATATCAGTGTCTTCCTAAAAATCCTGTGTCTTATATTCTCTCTCTTTGATCCTAACCTACTTTGTGTTTGTACCCACTTAGTGTCTGTAAATTTGATATCAGAGCCATGTTTTCCATTCTAACTTAAACCCCCTATGGGAACTTCTTTTCCAACATTACTTCAAATCTTTTCTAAAAAGCAAAAGCTTAAAGTGTATGCTCTGTGGTTGCCTTCTAAGGATCCTCCACATCAGAAACTTCACTAACTATTTTGGTTAAAAAATTTTTGTATCAGTGGGATAAAAGTACCTTGAGATTTTGGCCCATGTGTAGGCAGTGTACCTTGAGTGTATCTCGGTTTATTTTGGCCCATGTGTAGGCATGTGTAGGCAGAAAGATGAAGGATCTACTGTGGCTAAATTTGGGTAAAAACAATTTAGGCTCCGGGGGTGCTAGCGACTTGAGTTTCATCGATTCATTAATTAACTGCAGCAAGCTACTTAAGTTGGGTTTCTATGAAAACAGTTTTTGTGGTGTTTTACCCCCTTCCACTGCCAATCTATCGAGTAACCTCGATGAGTTATTGGGAGGACGGAACCAACTGGTTGGAACTATCCCTGAGGGAATTTCCAACATGATTGAGTTAGCTAAAATTGGTTTGGAACAAAACTTTTTTTCAGGTGTCATTCCCTTTGAAATAGGGAAGCTTAGAAAGCTGCGGGGACTACTTTTAAGTAGACATAAACTGTCTGGGCCCATCCCAGCAAGCATTGGAAATCTCACCCTTTTATTTCAGCTGGTCCTCACTGAGAACAACTTGGATGGAACCATACTTTCAAGTATTGAAAACATCCTGGGCTTGCAAATCTTGGATCTTTCTCATAATTTCTTTACTGGTCCCATACCTAAAACAGTTGGCCTTTTCTCCACTTTAACTTTCTCGAACTTGGCTCATAACTCGCTTATGGGTGCCTTACCACTCGAAATCGGTAAACTGATCAATCTCGAGGAACTAAATGTTGTGGACAACAAATTTTTTGGACCTATTCCTAGTAGTCTTGGAAATTGCTTGAAATTAGAAAGTCTTCTTCTAGAGGGTAACATGTTTCAGGGTAGTATTCCTCCCACTTTTAGCTCCTTGAGAGGAGTTCAAATTCTAGATCTATTGCATAATAACTTGTCCGGCCAAATTCCAGAAGGTCTAGCAGCCCTTAGGATTTTGAAAAGACTCAGCTTGTCCTTTAACAACCTATCCGGGGAGGTGCCCTCACACGGTGTCTTCGGAAACTTGAGTACCCTATCACTTGTTGGAAATGAAGGGCTTTGTGGAGGCATCGCAGAAATGCAATTACCTGCTTGCCCAAAGTCCAGGAAGAAGGGGAATCGCCTTGGGTTCAAAATTATTGTCCCAATTGCCTGCATTTTCCCATCTCTTTTGCTGGTGCTACTTTTGGCGGTTTCTCGTAGGAAGAGAAAACAGAAAAACAAATCTCTCACCCAACAAGTCGTTGGAAAGGATTTCTTAAGGGTTTCATATGATCAGCTCCTTAAAGCAACTTATGGATTCTCTTCATCAAACTTAATTGGAGCTGGAAGGTTTGGCACCGTGTACAAAGGAATTCTCCACAAAGGCGAAAAACCAATTGCAGTCAAGGTGCTCAATCTTGAACAAAGTGGATCCTCCAAGAGCTTCATGGCTGAATGTGAAGCTTTAAGGAACACAAGGCACATAAATCTTCTAAAGATCGTAACAGTTTGCTCAAGTGTAAATCATGCAGGTGATGATTTTAAAGCACTGGTTTTTTAGTACATTCCCAATGGAAGTTTGGAGAACTCGTTGCATCCAAGAGAAGACACACCACACCAAAAAAGGAGCTTAAGCCTTACCGAAAGGATAAGTATAGCGATCGATGTCGTATGTGAATTAGAATACCTTCATCACTGCTGTGAAACGCCAATTGTCCATTGTGATATAAAACCAAGCAATATTCTAATTGATGAAGACATGACTGCCTATGTGGGAGACTTTGGACTCGTCAAGTTCCTCAGCATAAATAGTAGTGACAACGCTTGTGGACAGACAAGTTCACTTGCAATCAAAGGTTCTGTAGGATATGTTGCCCCAAGTAAGGAGGTCACTAAGTGTATTTTTCTTTCTCATTTTTTCCCTTTCAGAAATTTGTATCTAGTAGCTTACATTTCTTCAAGTTAATCTAACTTTATATTTCCTTACTTGCAACTCGCCGGTGAAGGAACGTCTCGAGAATAGCTTCTAAGAGTTGCTGGTTTGTTAATCATGTACGTTAAGAAGAATTAAAAAAGAAAGTGAAAGTGCTCTCCTATATATTGTTTTGGGTTTTCAAATAGTCATTGTGCATATTTAATTTCGTATGCATCTAATTTCCCACATCAATCGAGAGAACCAAATTTGTGAGTGAATGAATTAATTTCGTACGCATCTAATTTTCATTGTGCTTGTGAATGAAAACCAAATTTGTGAGTGAACCATATCAATCGAGAGATTCAATCATTATGCTATGTTATGGTAATCAAATCAAAAGATCTAGTCGATCAAATCAATCAAATCTAACAGTCCAATTTTATTATTAGCTAGATTAATCAAACTGAACATAGGGACTTCATTGTGCAGATGATGAAATTCATTTAGTTTCTTTAATTACACCAAACTGTTAGATTAATCATTTAGTCACTCTGACGCTGGCCATTGGAACCGAGAATATCGCAGTAATCTCTAGTAACACCCCTTATATCCAATGCCACTGAATGTCCCAAGTGTTCTAACCATCACCATAGTGATCTATAATATAATGTCATTTGATCACATTGGAAGAGAAAATTGATCATATCAAAAATTTATTGCTTAACTACATTATTTTCAAATTATTTTATCGCTTTGTCACATTCATCAAACCTTTCCAATTTGATCATTTAACCGTCTTAACAAAATCAAATGGTCCATATTGTTAACTCATTAATGTGGAAATTAGAGTCCCTACTGAAATCTTGGTTATTTTGTTGGTTGTTCAATGGTTCTATTTTCCTATATCTTTTCTGCTTGGTTTAATGTCCTTCTGTAGATAGGCAGGAAGACTAAAGGTCACAACACTGTTCAAGTTGTTTTCTAAAACCTTTTGTTTGTACTTTGGAGATATCTAAGCTGAGTTTTCGTAGGATCACCAAAAAATTTCTCAATGCTGTACAAAAAGGACAGGAAGATGCACTGCACAGGGTTCACCACTTTCTGTATGACAGGCTTCGGTAGTAAGACATACTAGTTCACGACACAACAATAACAGAGTTACTCTCATCCTAGTCTTACACCTCTTTTTGTTATCTCGTTCGTATATGAAGTTCTTGATTTCACCAAACAAAAAAAGATAGGCATATAATCTTGACAATGCACGAATTGACAGAATTGGAGAATGACATTCAAAAATCAGATCATAACTCAGGATACGAAAGCGAAACTGTGTAACTCTGATGCCGGCTTCAAAACATGATTCAATGCCTTCTCACATGTATATAACAAATTCATAAGAGATTCAATGCAAAAAGGATGAACCAATTTACCAGTCTACCACAATTAGAACCCTTGAAATCTAGGTTTTTCTCAACTGAAGCATATTGTTGCAATAGAAGAAAACAAAATCAAAAAAAAATTAGAAAGCAAGAAATCAATGTAACCTTTTTCTGTATTTAACTTCCCCTACATTGCTCTTCTTCATTTCCTTCTTCCGAGCATCTCCACTGCTCCAAAATCCTTCAACAAACTCTGCAATTTCTGGAGATCAAGAAAACCATTAAATTTCTTGATATTGAAAAAGCTATGCAATCTCTCTCTTCTAAACCCCAAACCCACCAAAGAAGCACAAAAACAAAACCCTAAAACCCAATCTTTAAACCCTCTTCTCCACCCTCTGATTGAAATGCCGAACAAAGACAATGCCAATACTCTCAGAAACGCAGAGCTATCAAAATCTTTCCCCAAAACCAACCACATCCCAATGCCACAAACCATCACAAACCCAAGAAACCCTAACTTGTTCCTCCCCTTCCTCCTCCTCCACCACCCATCAAACCCTCCCATTCCGAAACCCCTCGGAAACCCACTTCCCCCTCCGCTTCCTCCTGCGAACTCACTAATCGCCAACGCCAACGGCTCGGGTAAGATGTTGAGATTGGACGCAACGAAACAGAGGGATTTTAGTACCCATTTTGTTGGTCTTCGGTACCCAATTCTCCTTTTTCTGTTTCTTGCACATGTGATGAGGTTTGGGATCTGGGTTTGGTTGCGGTTTGAGAATGAAAGAGCAGAGGTCTGGTTGAGGGTAGGGATTTTGGAGGGTAGGGGTGAAAAAGAGGGTTTGATGGGGGAGAAGGTGTTGTAAAGAGGAATGAAGACTTTACCATTTGAACTGAAGGAAACAAGAAAATCGGATTCTAAATGGAGGGTTTTGTGCATTTGGCTCCGTTGGACTGATGACCAAGAAGACGAGAAGATGAGAGATGAACTGGTGACCGTTGCGAGAAGGTATAAATAGTAAAAATAGAGAGTCCGTTGAGTCTCTCCAAGCAAATTAAAAATAGAAAGTCTACACACATACAATCCGTGCACAGATTGTGCACAGATTGCTGTGTGTGTAGCAGGGTTCGGGCTTGTTAGGTTAGGAATTGGGATTTTGGACTCAAAATTATTACCCTACTCCAACATCCATTTATTATCCCTATCTTCAACCACTACTTTTATTTTCATCTCTATTTCTTTCCAATTATTACCCACATCTTCCTATCCTAATCATTATAAATTCAAATTCAAAAACCTCAACCGAACAAGCCCAGGGTTTTGAATTTGCGTGCTTCTATGTGCAACCCGTTATTTTTTCTATACAACCCATTGAAAATTAAAACATTTACGACGGGGAAAATTTCACTACTGAATTGGTCTCTGGAGACCTGGATTTAATTCATTTCCCTTCTACACCTTGAAATCACTGCAGCAAAATTAATAAGGATAAAGAGGTCTAAATGTTGATTTACTGATCTTCCGATGTGCAGATGGCGGCTTAATTGTGTTCAAGTCTATCATTAGAGGGTTTGCTGATAGATATCTTGAACTTGAGCCAGTCTCTGATGTAAATCCCCAAAGGCATGAGATTGTCCCTTGCGGATGGAATTGTACTTTTAGTTCAATTATACATCCATTCATTGAAAATTAAAACATTTAAGACCAAAACACCTTAATGTGCAAGGACAAATATACTCCAATGTTCATCTTCATCCTCAGATCATATCTCTCTTTCATCGCCATTCGCCATCCCTCGCTGGAGCCCTCTATCTCCGGCGACTATATATTTTCCTTCTAAGTCGTCGATTTTGGTAGCAGATCATCATTTAAGGATGAAAACAACACAATTTTTACTGTAACTTTTCTTGCACTAACCCAACACATATACTGCAACTTTTAGTTTAGTGAAAACAACTTGATTACGAATAGCTACTAAGAATTTAGTGAAAACAACTTGACTACGAATAGCTACTAAAAATTAAACACCCCTTAGTAGGTGTTTGCGGTACTGGTAGTTTAGGATGAAATTTGAAGAGCCTATGTAAATACTCGCATAAAGTATATACTTTGTTTGGATATTAAAAATTATTAATCTTAAATTCTACGAACATGCATGTTGATTTGCAATTAATTTTTAACCACATACACAAGCCCACAAACACTCACAAAATATGTGCTTGGGTGTTTCCACTAATTTTTTTGTTTAACAAGTTGTGGCAAAATTGCATGTTGTTCACACTAATTGAAAAATTTTGCATCCCTAATATTTTATACATCAGCGGAGGTTAGTCCGCAGAGATTCATAGATTGTACATAGTTCTGAATCCCAAATTGCCCCTCGTGGAGCTCAAACCATGCTTACCAACTTGTGAACAACTTGTGAATTTCAATGAATAAATTATACTCAGTTTATTCATTAGCGGGAACCACCCAAACAGTTTTTACGGTTGTAGATCAACTTTTTAAGGGGAAATTACAGTTACCCCCCATGAACTAACACCCGGCCACACATTGCCCCCTTAAACTACAAAATCCAACACTTAACCCCTTTTAACTACCATGAACTGAGTTTGTGAGGATGTCCGTTTGCAATCTGTTAAGGGCGTGGACGGAACTAAAATATTAGACAGCTTTGCCCTCTCATCGCCTTGAATATATGCATAAACCCTTATATTGAGTTTGCAGAACTGCAACTCCTCTCTCTCTCTCTCTCTCTCTCTCTCTCTCTCACCAAAAAGAAACGCTGATCACCAAAAAAAAGAAAGTCGCTATAGGAATTTACCGGTGAGTCCTGTCCACAAACTTCACATTGAGAGTCTGTACAAGTCGAATGGGGCCCGAAGGGAATCCAACGGGCATGGTTGTTTCGAGTCGATCCTAGCCAAGGCTTGCCCGAACCGCTCCAGTGGAGTAGGCTCACCGGACCTGGGTGGAGATCTCGACAGCAGCCCCTAACGTTATCTCCTCCCAACCCGTGTTGGTTCCACCGGTGCTCGATGGGCCACACGTGTCCCACAAAAATGAGCATGAACGGCGGTAACGACCCCAGCTCATAAATCCAGTGGCAGTTTTCCGGTGCTCAGATGGTCTTACCCCCTAAACTCGTGGCCCACAGCTTCCCAATATCGTCGACGAGAATGACATTGGAGTCCAGGTATATTACCCTGGTAACACAGGGCTCAAGCAAGTTTCCCATGTAAATTCCTGGCATAATTTAGGGGTTGTTCTAGTGCTTGCCTTACTGAAGTCGAGATTAGGCCCCACACTATCTCCTGGCGAAACCCGGGTTCAACAACAAGGACTTGTTCATGAGGGAGAGTTACAGGAGGAGAGGGTTCGGGAGGGTGGAATGGGTCGTACTCGATTGGGATGTGAATGCGATTAGGTTTATGAGGAGATGGGTGCTCCGGTGTTGCAAGAGTGGAGGATTTGGAGGTTGACTGGTGAGAATCTCCAAGCTTATGCTTGGATGCCTGATTACAACAATTAGGGTTTGTTTGTTTGCTTGTCTTGGCTGACGTATATGTATGTATATATGCACTTATGCAGCAAAAGAAAAGGGTAATAAGGTAACTTCATGAATTCTGTTAACGCCGTCAAGTCAATTTTCAGCGAATGGTACATAGTTAAAGGGGGTTAAGTGTTGACTTTTGTAGTTTGAGGGGGCAATGTGTGACCGGGTGGTAGTTCATGGGGGGTAACTATAATTTCCCCACTTTTTAAATACCTTTCAGTAATTTGTGTCTATTTTCGCTAGCCCAATTCAAATTGTAGTTTGGCCGGAAACCCACCAACCGACAGCCCATACTATCCAAGGTTATGAATCTTACCGTGCTGGCCTATACTTTCTTCAAATCCGATACTCCACACCTCTAATTCCGTTTTGGTTCAAATACCGGTCGGTACTGATTAATATCGAACGGTATCTAAGATACCGGTCAGTATCAGCCAATAATGGACGGAACCAAACTACTTTAAAATTTATTTTTTCTTCAAGCAGCAGACAATACCGAACAGTGCCAAACAAATACCAAACTAAACGGCATATCGTATCTCACCGATACCAATATGTACCGTAACAATAAAAAAATCGGTATTTTAGCCGTTACGGCATTCAGAATACTTTCTTTAAAAATGGTACGTGCTCCGGTGTACGACACCATACACAACAAGAAACACAACGGATGATGTCATAAAACACGACGTGGTTTCGCTTTATAAAAACAAGAGTTTTTTTTGAAAACATGCCTCCAACTATCCACCAGATTTTTACTTAGTCCTCAAATTATCAAAATGTTTTATTTAGTCCTCTAACTATTGACTTACATTTTATTTAGTCCTTCTGTTAAATTTCAAACGGCCACAGCAACGTTTTGTTTAAAAAAAAAGTTTCCAACCACCAATTTGCAATTTTATAGAGTAGAAACGTGATTATGAGAGCCTTAGAGACAAAATTTGATTATGTCTCTTTAGAATAATATGATTAGAATAATAAAATCTTCACACCCATTAAAAGGGATTAAAATTTGAGCACTTAATTTTTTGAGACGGTTTATATATTAAAAAATATAATTAAAAAATTAAGTGCTCAAATTTTAATCCGTTTGAATGGGTGTAAAGATCTTATTATTCTAATCATATTATTCTAAAGAGACATAATCAAATTTTGTCTCTAAGGCTCTCATAATCACGTTTCTACTCCATACGATTGCAAATTGGTGGTTAGAAACTTTTTTTTTTAAACAAAACGTTGTTGTAGCCGTTTGAAACTTAACAGAAGGACTAAATAAAATGTAAGCCAATAGTTGGAGGATTAAATAAAATGTAAGTCAATAGTTGGAAGACTAAATAAAATACTTTGATAGTTTGAGGACTAAGTAAAAATCTGGTGGATAGTTGGAGGATGTTTTTAAAAAAAACTCTAAAAACAAAACAGAAAACCCAGCGCTCAAACTCCCCCAAATCTAGGTCTCGTTCAAACGGGCAGAGAAAGAGAGAGGGAGAGTGAAGAGAGGGGAGGAGGAGGAGGAGGTCGACAGGTTCAGAGGGGCCACCACCGGCGACCAGAGGCGACCCCATCAACACCGCCGGCCATCTCTGGCACCGGCGACCACCTCGACAGGTTCCGATGCCGTACAGCTCTCGCGGCTAACCACCTACGTGCACGACTTCAACCTCCATCGCTGCCATTACCTTCACCAGGTTTGATCCCTTTTCTCCCTACGTTTAATTGGGATAATACATAGCCTATATGTACATCCATGTACCCAATTAGTAAACCCTAAAGGTTTTTAATTCGTAAACCTTATTTTGTTCATCCAGCCCTAAAAAAAATTAGAGGGTCACTGTAATTAGGGAGATTGTTTGGGTAAGTTCCCTAATTTTAATAATCGGGTCCTCTAGTTGTAGTTATAAGCAATAAACTTCGGAAAGGTTTTGTTATATTCGAAGTAAAATTTTCAGACAGTTCTTTTTTTAAGTGGACTTCTGGTTATAGTTCCCCCAGATCATCTTGTTGTTTTGCTCCTGAAAATTAAGGATGGAAAAATAGATCTAATTTGGATTCCTATATTTTCTTATTCTGCTTTAAGGAAAAAAGGTTGTGTATGGCATAGTGTATGTAGCATTTTTGTTCTTTCTTGATCGGTTACATTCAGAATTTGGAGGATTAAATTCCGATACACGCAGGTTTCAAACCCTTTGACTCAACATCAGATTCAAAACCCTCCAATTACAAACCCTTACCCAAAATCGAATCAGATTAATGGAGCATTCATCTGCTTCATCTTCTTCCAACAGCAGTCTTGGGGATCGCAAGGGGGAAAATATTGCCGAAGATAAGGGCAGCTGCTCTGCATCCGGCCCTTGCCCTATCTGCCTTGGACCTTTTCTTCAAGAATCCTATTTGGATCACTGTTTCCGTACGGCTCTCTCTCTCTCTCTCTCTCCCTCTCTCTCTCTCTCTCTCCCCCTGTGTGTGTGTGTTATCTTTCTATACATAAGTAAATTAAAGGGTGATCAATCCCCTGTTTTTCCCACTCATATAAGGCAGTAGAATTCATAGGGTTTTAAGCAGTAGCAATTAAGAATCAGAACTTTACTTTGGGGTTTTGAATCTTTAAGCTTAACTGTTATTGTGTCCTCCCAAGTGGGATTTGGCGGGTTTTTGTATTTGTTGATGTACTCGTGTGAACCTATCTTGTATGATTTATGCATGATATGTTAATTCCTATCGTGATAGTTGTGTAAATGTGCAAATTGTTGCTTATGTCATTTGATATAGTTGTTGCATTTGTATCTTTTGTGTATTTGTCCCGTCATTCACACTGTGTAGCTGTCTTTGCCGTTTCTTCTTATTCAGTCAGATTCTCTATAGGGGAATAAAACTATATTTTGTAGATTCTTTCTCGTTGGTGCACAAGTAGATAGTGGTTTGTACTTTACATCTTGTCATGAATTATGCGGGCAGTACTACATTTACCAAATGATACTACGGCAGGTTTCTACTTGGATGGAGATTGTCAATCTCGCCAAAGGCGTAATGATGAGTGAATTGAACACAAAAACGTAAAGGGATGTGAACCCAACTACTAAATCAAGTACCATAAGCAACAATCTGCAGATTTGTATCCCTACTTACATTATTGGATATAGCATTATCTAAGGTGAGCTTGTTGATTAAATGTTCGCTGGCGGATCTAAGATGAATGATGCGACCGTATTACGGAAAATAAAAAATAAACAGAATGAAGGGAGAAGAGTCCCACTTCGATGGGGAAGACCTCTGATTGGATCAAATAGAGGAATACTTGGCCTCGTTATTCACAAATGAAGATTGGAGACTTATAACAATATTCAACTTCTGCTTTATTTATTGACCAACGCCATATTTACCGAAGAAAATACAATTATTACTAGTGCATTATCCTACAAATAGTCAAATTTCTTAAGCCCTCTGCCTAACCCCTATCCCCCAACTCCTCTCATATATTAGCTTATTATATCTAGTAACCAAATACATATTATTCTTTCAGCAAATTATGTAGGTGACAATGGATGACAATCTAATATTACCATTGCTTGAAAACTATGTAGCACCAACACAAACATGCAGAATGACATGGACATTTCAACATGTAAATCTCGAAAAATTGGAGACGTTGGAGACACGCTTAGAAGAATATGTATAACTTATGTCATAATTATGAAATAAAAAAAATGATCCTCTAATTAGAATCAAAGTACCACACATGCTGCTTTTCATGTTTATCGATACATGATTCACTTATGTCAAAAAAGTTTTGTAGCCATCATCTATCATACGGAAAGAAGACTACCACAAGTGTCCTGAGAGTTTTCTATTCTAGCATGTTATAGATTATTTCCGGAGTGTTCAAATGCAAATATTGAGAAAAATGTAGGATACTTTGGTGTGAGTGTCAGACACCTGTCTAGAGATTGTCCGGAGAGTGTCGGTTTCCGCCAAGTGTTTGACATTGGTATGTTACCTCCAGCGACGTCTGTGTTACAGAGTTTGAAAAAAAATTATGAGAAATACACCTTTTGCGTTTGCTGGGGGGCGCTACGGGGGTGGGGGGGAGGGGATGTTGTAGATGGTTGTGTGGCCTCTAAACTAGGTATTCTCAAGTATTAATGCAACAATGGTTATGTGTGTGTGCACATTCAAATTGGTTAGCCATTTCTTATCCAAGCTTACTGTTTTTCCTTTCCAGATAAGTTCTGCTACAATTGCATTATGCGTTGGGCCAAAGTGGTTGCTAGCAAGCATTCTCGCCAGCCTTCCTCTGTAAAGTGTCCTCTATGCAAGGTTTGTTTTTGTTGTACCTTTTTTACTATTTTTAAATTAAGTTGGTGCAGGGGTTTTCATTTCTCAAGTTGTTGTGATCTGATATCAATGGAATTGATGAAGCAATTTTAATTCCTTGACTTACCTTTCTAGATTACTCAAAAAGTCCCGGCCTGGTCAAGGTTACAACTGTCAGTCTACGAAAATTGACTTGCCTGCTGGGATGTTTTATGTTTTAGTAGGTTTTTCGATATAGATTCCTTCATTCTTGCATGCCTACCTTCCATGCAGTAAACAGTGTCAGGGCTCTTAGAGCAAGTCCTATTTATTAGTAATGAAACTTGTGAATTCAGAGGTGACATACTTGAGCCTTATGTATAAGATCCACTTGATCTGCGAATCCGTGGATTGGTGGTCTCTGTGGCACCATGTTAGTGAAATACGTTCGGCAAACCTTTTGCATAGTACATTTCCCTATCTGTGTTAAGAAAAAGTTAATAATCACAAAAATTGGTTGCGTTGACTGATCTGCTAGTTAGTTTCACTTTCACTATTCTATATCTCCGCTACTTCTTTCCAATTCGTTCATCTTTAGTCAAAGTTAATCACACTAACCTCTAATATGCAGACAGAAAATTTTTCTGTCATACATGGCTATGATGGGAATTCTTTTCAACAACATTATATCAATCGAGATTTTGGAAGTAGGTAATGTGTTTCGTAGACTTGGTTTCTTAAGCTTGACCTTCATATCTGATAATTGTATTGTCACTTTACCTTTATGTTTTAAATGTGCAGTGCCTTCTTTTCAGAAGCTCACAAATATAGGCTACAGTGCTACTATACCAAACCAGGTATACTGTTGCTACCATTTTGTCCCTGTAGGTTTGTTTAAATGTTTGTTGAGTGTTGGCGATGTTCGCTTATAAATCCACCCTTTATCACAAATTTTCTTTTGTTGATGGGATGTTACACAGATAGCTTAATCAATACATTCAAGGCACCACAGTATAGGAAGTCTCGTAAGTATTTTCAGCCGAATCAGTGGCTCGAAGGATGGTTGAGAAGGGAAATTCAAGCTTTACTTCAGGTTAATTTGTGTATTTGTTTTCCGCTTTCTACATCTATTTATTCTACTTTTCAGTTTTGGCTGTTGCTGCTTTTTTTTTTTTTTTAAAAGTAACTTTGCAATTATAGTACATGGAACATATTTTTCTTGAGCCCAATCTTTTTCTCGAGCCCAATCTTCTAGAGTAATCTTCGTCAGGAATGTAAACCAAGAACCCCTACTGGCTGAAAAAACATAGAAGTTCTTTAGGTCAGGTTTCTATTATCAGATCTGTGGTGGTTTGGACCATAGTTGTCAAAGGCGCGCCTAGGCGCGGGCCTAGGCCCAAGGTGAGGCGAGGCGCACCCCTAGCGCCTTGCTAACCCCCAGGCGAGGCGACTTGAAAAAGGCGAGCAAAAAGCGCAAAAAATCGACAAGGTGAGAAAAGCGACCAGGCGCAAAAAAACACGCTTCTTTCAAATCAGTCAAAAAACACGCTTTCTTTCAAAAAAGCGCGCTTTTTTTCAGAAAAAGCGCAAAAAAGCAAGTTTTTTTCAAAAAAGCACACATAACACAATTATTTTTAGAAATAATTATTTTTTCGCATAGGTGTGCCTCTCTTCAAAAAGGCGTGCGCCTCGCCTTGCGCCTCTCGCCTCAGGCCCAACGGAACTTTGCGCCTTGGTGCGCCTTTCGCCCTTGACAACTATGGTTTGGACCTCACTTTGTATTAACTGCCTACTTCTATGGGATTGGCTAAACTTTTAAATTTGGTTAAGAGGCATTGAAGCCATGGTATCCATGGGCGTATTTTTGCCCTATTAGCAAGGGCAGTGCATCATATGACTTGGACCAGTAGAAAAATAAATAAGGAGAATAAAGTAATGGTCCTTTAAAGGTGAGTTTTTTTGTTTGGTGTGCGGCTCAAGGCAAGATTCTTACCATTGATAATTTGATCCGAAGGCGGAGAATCATTGTCAATTGGTGTTGTATGTGCAAAAGAGATGCGGAGTCGGTTGATCATCTCCTCATTTGTTGCCCGATGGCTTGGGAGTGTTGGACTATGGTTCTTTCTTGGTTTGCTATGCGATGGGTCATGTCAAGGAGTGTGATGGAACTCTTAACCTCTTAGAGAGGTGTAAAAGTTGGAAAGAGGCGGAAGCAAGTTTGGTTTTTGATCCCTCTTTGTCTAATGTGTGGATCATTTGGCGGGAAAGAAATTTGAGATGCTTTGAAGGGGTGGAAAAACCTTTATATAGAATCAAAAATTTTTTGGTGAATAGTTTGTTTAGTTGGGACAAGAGAGAATGTGATCCTTCTCTTCACCAATTTTTAGATTGGTTTGAGCTTTTCTATTCTCTTGGAAGTGTATAGGGCCTATTTGTATACGGGCGGCATTCTCTTAATGCCTTCTTTTATACAATTATTTACTTATCAAAAAAAGAAGAAGAAGAAATCAAAGCCTCAGATAGGTAATGGTCACATCTGCTATTTGTGGCTTTTGGCTAAATGTTGCCAGCTCTTTGTTGGTTGGCCTCCTCTTGGTAAATGAATGTCAGGTGCTACCCTCCTCCTGAAAGAACCTAGTGAGAACCTTACCCTCAGTGGTGATGAAACCTCTTAACAAACGGATTCTAAAGCAATTAAAAAAGGCTACATAGCAGGAAAAGTATGTTGTGGGCCTTGTGGCCAATATTGTTGAAATTTTTTCTCATACTGGTTGTAGAACTTTATGTTCACATGTGGAAAAAATATTTGCAGTTGGCATTTGTTAAGCTACCAGTTGTCCCAAATGCTTAAGCTGTTAGGAAATGGATCCAACAACAAGCTATCTGACACCTTCCTTCACGTGCAACCCCCCCTTGAACGTTGAGATGCAAATTTTCAGATAGTCTTAGAGAGAAATAGAATGCGAAGGTGAGAAGCAAAATGCAAATGGGGAACAAATGCAAATTTTCAGATAGTCTTAGAGAGAAATAGAATGCGAAGGGGAGAAGCAAAATGCAAATGGGGAACAAATGCAAACAGGAAGACTTGAACTCAAGACCTCTCACAACCTGAGCTTTGATACCATGTTAAGCAACCAGTAGTCCCAAAAGCTTTTAATTGTTAGGAAATGGACCCAACACTGTACAATCAAGCTATCTGACAACATTAAGTTTCCAGTATTTATTCAGATTATGGAAACACCTTTCCTATACACATGCCTATCCACATAAATTTCCCTTTTCGATGATTTATTCTCCATTGGACAGGATACTAGATGCTTCTGAAGTTTTTTTTCCCCTTGGATTTCAAGTTTTTATATGTATGTATGTGTGTGTGTGTGTATATATATATAGATATACACAATCATTTTCAAATGAGAAGGTTCTTATTTTGGTTAAAATATGGACCTCTCAATTTCTCCTATTTTCCGTTCGAATTTCGATAATCCGAGCCGCTCAATGTGTTCAGAACGTGATTTTAAGAGTACCCGCGAGGAATCAGCAAAAAAAATGACCGGGAAGGGCTTCATCCGAGCAGTTTTTTATTTGAACCGTTCGATAAAAAACAACTCAGATCAAGCCCTTTACGATCATTTTTTTTGTTGATTTTTCACGGGTACCCTTAAAATTATGTTCTGCACACTTTGAGCAGCTCGGATCGTCGCAATTCGATCGGAAAAGGGGAGTCCCGCACGGTAAGTCCGTGCGGGATCCCTCATTGAAGTCTTCAGTATTTTTGTTAGATTTTCCAATTAGTGCTTGCAATAAGCTATTGTACATCTCCATCTTTCTTCAAAGAACAGTGCAACTTATAGCATTGTTATGAGTGCAATGTCGCACCCTTTTGTTTTGCCCCACTATGCTTCAGAAAATTGTTGCTTTAGATCGTCCTTTATATAAATGGAATAATTGGAACTACCTTGGTTTCTAATTGCGAATTGCCCCCCTTATTTTCTTTGTGTAGGAGGAAGACGTTGCAATTATCGTCCATCACATACTTGGTGTAATTGACTCATTGAAGAGGTAAATTTGAACGTTTGCCTTCTGCATGCAGAAATTGGTTGAAAAATGAATTAAACATGTAACTCAAAGCAGATCACTGTTCCGGCCCCTTTACATTTTTTACTTTCTGAAATTAAGTTTGAACTGGGTTTTGTTCAAAGTTGTAAAGTATCCGATAGAGATATTTTCTGTTTAAACTTTCAATTTGTGCTCTCCGTTCTCTTGTATTACATGAATTTACACCCAACACTTCTATGTTTCAGATCTGAACACCAAAACTCTCCAAGTACACTGGAAACACGAGAAGAAACTTTCAAGGCCTTGGTATGTCAAGCGGCAAGACCTTTCTTAACTGGAAGAACCGATCGGTTTGTTGATGAGGTAGAACTGTTTCTAGCTTCAGGATTTAGTATTGATGCCTACGACGAACTATACATGCAGCATTTGGGTTGGAAACCTCCCGGGAGTACCACCGAGGAAGTTGATG
>BPLS01031106.1:0-19320 GCA_019656275.1 Rhododendron kiyosumense
TGTTCCAGTAATCTTGTCCTTGAGTTTTTTGCTTGCAGGAGTTTCTGGTGAGGCTTCAGATGGTGATCTATTGCCTGGATTCTCTCTCTTGGTTGGTGTTGTAGGTGGGAGAGTGAGGGCCCTGGGTGGGCGGGTCATCTCATGTGGTTCAGCTGTGGGGCACATTGAACCTCAATTGACTGATTCCAGCATAAATGTACATATAAGCTTTAAGTGTATAGCGCCCTCTTATTTGCAAGCAAGCTTCTGTAGGATTTCTGGTCCAAGTGGTTCCTGGAATGGAAGTAAGCACAGACACTGCAAACAGAGAAATCAAGTAGAAAGCAACATCAAATAGATGAACTAACATAGCATGAACTAAATTAACGCTATAGCTGCACCCATTCTCCCTACAGAGACATGTGAATTTCAGGCATGAATTTCATTTCCGGTCTCAACAGAATGCATGAATTTGCAGATTCCACTAATTCTAAAATTGGCATCAGATACATGAATTTACAGATGCATGGTTTTGCTGGAGAACCTGAAGGGATTGAGGAGAACTCATCTGGGCCATTCGTCATGTGAACTGAAGTCTCTAAAGAACTTTGGTACTTAGCCTAACGAAATTAGGCTGCATGTCTTCGATTACAAAAGCCGGAACAAAATTAGGCTGCAAAACTTTGTTTGATATACATAAATAGGTGGGATTTATGACTAACTGCATGACAGTAGGTTCTCCAATATGCATCCTGCTTCACATATCAGGATACTACTAACCTAAAACCGGGCGAATTGAGTTACTTCGCAAAAAGCGCAGTTTTACTTGGAACTTTCTTTCTTTCTTCACCATGCTGAAACCTAAAAAAAAATTCAGAAACACAAGGGGAGAAGTGCATAAATGGCTTTGCACCATAACATGTATCTATAGGTTCAAGTCTCCTTTTGCAGTTCATGGAATCATGGAACATAATCAGAAATGGGGATTTCCAATGAGCTCCCTCCTAGGTTCAACCACTTGACAGTTCCAACTGTCCAATAGCCAATATGGAACCAAGGATGATAATAAAACTTTTACAAATGCTTCTGTGTGTCATTCTGAGATTTCCTTGCACGCTTCAATACATACCAACTCACATTGCTCCAAATCTCTATCAACAAGCTATTGTGCTAAAAACATTTTCCCATGTGTGTGACACCAAGATGTAGGGGGAAATGGAGTGTTGATGTTCTGTGTGTCATTCTCATGGTTCTTCTATAATCTGTGAAGGGGAAATGGAAATTTCTCCTACTTCAAATGGAGTGGAGTGCAGTTAGTGTCTCTCTTATACTCTCATACACATGGGTAGAATTCGATTTCCGTAAACATTCATCCTCTCTCTAAGTCCCCTAGGATAGAATAGATTAGGATTAATGAATAAAAAATTAATAATTGGATGAACAATCCATTTGTACGATCGTGCACAGTGAGGAAAATACACTCTGCCACGTCAACCCCACAAATAACAAAGAGACAATCTAGTTATTTACGGAAGTTTATCGCTGCGAATCACCACTGTTGTTTCTCTCAATAACAAATGTCAAAACTGTTTTGTTGGGGGCTATTTTGGTAATATCCCTGTACCAAAACTCCCAAACCGAACGGCCACTTTATATATACTAGGGGTTAGGCACACGTGATGCGTGTGCACATTAAAGTCAAAAAATTAAATCTTCAAATGATATGATGTTAAAAATGTTAGGGTTAACTGAATAGGCATCTTAAATTCAACCCCTACTCATGTTTTGGCACATGCAATGTGTGCGGATGATTCATTAACACCCAAAAAAAATAAAAAGCAAATCTCGAGTCACAGTGATACTACGTTGCAACAATCTCATACCATGTTTGGGTTTTTTGGGGTCATTTCAGAAATCCATCAAATAGCAATCACAATGAACACTACTATTTTCGAACTCCACTTACAAAAATTTAAAAAAAAAAAACCACAAATAAGGAACACAAAATTAATTCTAAAGAAGTGATAACAAAATAACAAAGAATAATTTGCTAAACAAAAGGTAGTAGACAATGGCAATGGCTTACATTGGTTTATTGTGACAAAGGCCCAAGTATTCCTCCATAGTATGCACAATTGTTCCAAAGAGACAGAGTTGCAGGAGATCAAAAACAAAAAAAGAGTTGCTGGAGATTATACTTGAAATGAAATTCATCTCCATTTGGAAGAAGGTTGTTCGAAGGGAGGGAGGGGAATTGTAGAAGCAGTTAACTAGGAAAATGGGAACATGGCACATGGGTGCTATTTTGTCATGATGATTTTGATAACTGCCATGCCAATTTATGTTTTTACCCTCCAAAATTTTAACTATTTTGTTTTGTGTGTTTTTTCTCTTTAGAGGGTATTTTAGAAAAAGAAAATACTTGACAGGGAGACACCAAACTGGTGCTCCCCCTTTATATATTAGAATAGATAATAGGAGGATTTTCTGGGTCGTATTTAAGTTTTGGGTTCCTTAACTAACTATGGTTTAGAATATCTATAATGGCATAACCAAAAGTAAGAGGTTTTTAAAGTTAACAATGTTGATACAAAATATGGTTCACAATGCTATAATCAAACTTAGCAACCTTTTTAGAAATAATCAAAATTTGGATTTTAGATAACCAAAACTAGCTACATTTTGTCAATAACCAAATTTGATGAACCCCACATTCTCAATCAAATACATCCATCGTTACAAACAAACGTTCTCGCTCTTCCATTTTCCCCCAGGCTCCTCCTCCTCCATCAGCTCTCCTCTCTCTTCCCCCTCTTCCCTATAAATTTTTTTTTTTCGTTTTCTCATCTCTCAGATCTGACCCTCTCTGTTTAGCGGGCTCTGTCGTCACCGGAGTCGTTTGTCCGCATGTAATCTGTCACCGGAGCCCTTGTGGCAGCAGTAGTGGAGGCAACGAGGGTTGCAATCTGTTCGGCGGTTGGATTTAGAGCAAGATCTAAAAGAGTTTTGTCTCTCCATGTGGGAGTTTTGTCTCTCCTTGTGAGAGTAATAAAATTCCCCTTTGGGCGATTTGTTTACTGTTCGGGCTCAAGAAGATTAATATGCATCTTTTGGTGGTTTGCTAGAAATTCATTAGTGTGCTTATTTCTGGTCGAAGTTCATCTGATCGTCTGGGTTCTTATTGTTTTTTTTCTTGGCTAGCAATGTATCTTTTTTTGAGACTGCTATAAGATATATGAATTTTTCGCTCAGCAGAAGGTGCATCAGGCCATGCCTGGGTTGAGAATGAAAGATATCAATCGCCTCGTTCTTTCTCGTTTTGTATCAGTTAGATGATTAGTTTTGCTTTATCCAAGTTATCTGTAATGAATTTCGTTGTGTAAGTGTCATTGGGCTTTATCAATACAATACCTCTCACTTATGTCAAAAAAATAAAAATAAAAAATCTCTCTCTTTCTTTTTAAACAATATTTTTTAAAAATATATTTCACTGACAAACTAGTTTTAAAAAACTGGTTTCCCCCAGAAATTGCTTTTAATTGTTTTTAGAAAACATTTTTATACAAAAAAAATAGTTCTTTTTTAAAAAAAAACTATTTTGTTTTTAAAACTATTTTTTTCCAAAATATTTGCTTATATAAAAATTATTTTTTTCAAAAACCGTAATTATGCTTAAAAAAATTCAAAAACTATTTTCTATTTCTAATAAATAGTTTTTATGAGTCTCAAAACTATTTTTACAAAAATTATTTCCTATGTTTACAGTTTTTAGTTGTTTTGTAATTTGAAAATGTGATGTGGTAAATTTTGGTTATGTTAATGCTATAATCAAAAGTAAAATATTTTTAGAGTTAACAATGTTGGTGCAAAATATGGCTTACAATGCTATATTCAAACTTAACAACCTCCTTAGAAATAATCAAATTTTGGGCTTTGGATAACCAAAATTAGCAACATTTTAACAATAACCAAATTTAATAGACCGTACATATTCTCAATCAAATACATCAATTATTACACAAAATTGTTCTTTCTTCCCTTTTCCTCTCTCTCTTTCTTTTCGAACAATAATTTGAAAAAAAAAAATTTTACTAAAAAATTAATTTTTTATAGAAAATAGTTTTTTCCAAAAAAAAATTTCAAAAACTATTTTCTATTTCTAGTAAATAGTTTCTATTTCTAGTAAATAGTTTTTATTAGTTCCAAAACTATTTTTAGAAAAATTATTTTCTATTGTTCATGGTTTTTAGTTTTTTGTAATTTGAAAATATGACGTGACAAGTTTTGGTTATCCAATTTTGATTATACCATTGTAGACATTTACATTACTAGCCTTAACAATCTCTTAGATGAATAATCAAAAGCTGATGTGGCATCTTTTGATTATCAATTTTTTAATTATAGCATTGTGGATAACTGTGGACCTTCATATTGCTAACCTTAACAATCTCTTAAATGAATAATCAAAAGCTGATATGGTAAACTTTGAGTGAATCCTGACTATTTATTACAACAATGGACGGATGGATATTGGTTGTGTTTGGTGTTTTGCACACGGTTGTGTGAGTATCATTTTTGTCCAAGGGTATCCACAACAAAAATGGTACTTACACACAACCGTTGTGTGTGTTGTGTAACAATTTTCGGTCGTCCAGATGTGTTTGGACGGCCTAGATTTTAAAAGAACTCTTCCAAGGAAAAGTGTAACTTTTCCGGAGAAAAATTTGAGTGAATCCCATTTATTACAACAATGGATGATAAGCCCTAAATAGTGTAAATAATGGGGCTTATCTATCCCGTTTTTCTGCACTTGCAAGCGGTTTATACTTGTTCCTATTTGATTTTGCGCGCAAGTTGTGTTTTTGTTGGAAAGTAGGTAATCGGAGCGAAAATGACGTTTCCAAGGCTCCCAATAATTCCCGGAGGAATGTAGAAGCTTTCGAGTACGTGTGGCACATTAGGATCCTCCCCGGAATCTCAAATGAAGCAATCAAAGAATGCAAGGAAGGTTTCGAGGCTCTCGAAGACCAAAAGAAAGAAGAAAACAGCCAAAACCAGCCAGAGAAACTCGGGGTATCAAACCCCAACACAGGGTATCAATCCCAGGAAGTGTGCTGTCCAGGGAGGAACGAGGTATCGATACCCCTTTTTGGGGTATCAATCCTTGGTGTCAGCGCGAGAACTTTTTAATGGCACTTTTATAATTCTTTTGTAAATGGGGTATATATACCAGCTGAAGCCCGAATCTAGGGGATTCAAGATCTGCATTTTCTCTCTCTACCTCCATTAAAGCTTTAGCTCCCACCTCTCTCCTCATTCATATTTTGAGGAAGGTTTTGGGTACGATCCGTTTAGATTCTAAGCTTTTCGCCTTCATTAAAGTTGTAAGGAATTCTCTCCTCTTCAAGGATCTTGTGTTTATTTTGATTTTAATCAATGTTTAGTATTTTCCTTATCTTTACCCTTGCTCATTTCATGTCTCCTTCATTATGAGTGAGTAGTGTAGTAAGGCTAGGTTGTGGGATGGTTAACATCCCGTAACCAAGGGTATTTCTTGTTCTTCTCTCTTAAATCTTCGTTTTCTAGCTTAAACATGTGTTAGGGGTATTTTTATGTATCAAAACTTGGGGTGTTAATCTCTTTGATCATATGTAGGCAATGGTTACGTTGCTTGTCACATATGATGCTTGGAGCTATGTCCTTCCGAGGGTTTGTCAAAATGTCTCGAAAACCCTAGTCATGCTTAAACACTATAGTTAAAAAGAGGAGGAGCAAGTTTACTTTTGAGTTATGGCTGTTAATTATCCCTAAGCCTAGCCTTTAGTTTAATCTCCAGTTAAAAAGCTGTAGTTAGGTTAAGTAGCCATTTTCTAAATCGCTTAGTTGGCCGTCTCAACGCCGAATTTGGTTGGCGGTCCTAACGCAGCAATCTCTATCAAAGCAAACTTCCGAACAAGTTATGGATGCGCTCCCTGTGGATTCGACCCCGGACTTCCGGGTATTATGCTTTCAACCGACCTAGCCCTATGCTTGGGGTATTCTTATTACAACACATATTAAGGTCGTAAGCAATGGACGAATGGAGATTGGTTGTGTTTGGTATTTTGCACAACCATTGTGTGAGTTGCATCTTTTTTCTTTATACTACTAACTATGGATATTTGGAAATATCATGTTACCATGTTTTTGGGTTTTACTCTTATGTTTCTTTTTTATTTATTATTCCTGTTTCCTAGTTAGTATAGATTTTCTATTATGCATGTTTTCATAATTTGTTTCGATCTCTTTCTTAGTCACACTGTTGTAACATAGATATAAAGACACAGTAGGAGGAGTTATCATACGGCGGCAACCCAAAGAGAAAACAGAAGCGACGTACAGCAGTTATTATTAGAACAACACAAAAGGAGGCATGGGTACAAGCCAAAGCACGCCCACGGACCAAACACCTAACGAACTAAGCCAAGGTTTCATGCATGATCTTTATTATTATCCACCTCTAAACATGCTAACAGACCAAACATCAAATCAACTAGTTCAAGATTACTTGGAGGATCCTTTTACTTATCTATCTCTGAACACACCAACAAACCAAGCACTAAATGGAGGACCAGTCCAAGGTTTCATGCATGATTTTTTTATTATCCATCTCTAAGCACCTCAATAGAGTACCAAACACCAAATCAACCAGTTCAAGGTTACTCACAGGATGATTTTTTTAATTATCCACCTTTGAGTACGCCAATAGACCAAACACCAAATGGACCTATTCAAGGTTTCGTGCATGATTTTTTTTATTATCCATCTCTAAGCACACCAACAGATCAGCAAACACTACCAAATCGATCAGTTCAAGGTTACTTGCAGGATCCTATTAACTATCCACCTCTATGCACACGAAAAGATTATGACCAACAACCAAATGGACCAGTTCAAGATTACAATCCACCTCTTGTTCCAATGTCGGATCGAAATCGAAGTTGTTTTTGCTGCGAAATGCCTGAGGTACGTTGGTTGACTCTCTCTTAAATGTGAAATTACGTACTCATTCTTGAGCACGAAAAATATATATGTATGAAACATTTAGTTTTTGCAGATCGAGTAACATATATCTGTACAAATTCTCAGCCATTGTAATAGTTATTTAGTGTTGTCCAACTTTGATACTCAATTTCCTCTACAACTATGTACGGTTGGCATAAGTTTTATTAGAGCTATGCTTGTGTATGAGAGTGAACATTACCCTAAATTTTACCCTAACTTTTACCGACTGTTTTAGGTCTCACTATGTCCTTTTAACTATTGTTAGGATTAAAAGCCAAAAAATATGGGACTCCAAATATGGAAGCGATCATACGGAATCTATTTAATTCTTTGGACCTAATTAAGAAGAGTAATTAAGGAAGAAGCAATCAAATCGAGGGTAATCTAATTTAATTTCCAAATAGGTGCACTGTGATCTTCTGGAAGGATAGCACCAATTGCGTCTTGCTTGCCAAAATTGAATGGATTTTAAAACTTGCCTTTGGGAATGATAATGATGGAATGGTTATGCATTCTAATGAATACTTTCCTTTTTGGCGGGGAAGAGCAAGAAGTGTTATGAGTATCATGGTTTCCTATCATAGACTACTACTCCCACTTGCGAATACTCTCTCTTTCTCTCCTGTTGATAAGAAGCTCTTCATTGTCTATCGAATAACTTTTAAAGCTTAATTACAGTTTACCCCATTAGTCTATCACCTCTTCTTTTTTCTTTTTCTTTTTTTTCCTTTATTCTCCTAATCTAAAATTTTTTACACCTTGCCGCCTTAGTCTATGATTTTTTTTGATTGGCATAAAAAGATTTTAAAAAACCCCCGTAGAATTACAACAAAAGAAGTCCCACATTGAGATAGTCTTGAGGGGCCAAAAACCTCCCACTTCTAGAGCTCGCAAGAACCTAAAATGTCTCCTCACCTCACTTTTTTTTAGAAAAGAAAAGAAAATACATCATCAAAACACTAAAAACACTTTGTTGGCCAGAAGCCAACCACAGCCTAACAATGGGCTAAGCCCAAGCCCATAACACTTATTGGGTCAAGCCCGCCCCCTTGGTCTATGATTTAGTTCACTTAACTACTTTTGTTACTCATTCGTCCAGATTTGAGTGTTAAAACTCCAATATAACATGCAAATATGACTAATTTATTACAAAATGTCCCTTTTTCATTGATAGGAAATTTTGTAGTTAAAAAAATGTTTCGACTAATGGAGTATAATTTAGCCAGCTATTTTAAAAACCTATATGGTTGTCAAAAGGAGAAAATTGTTTCTCACAAAATTAGTGTTATAATCACCAGACAACCACAACATTCTATGTTCTCTAGGGATAAGTCGAGGCAAAATATTTCGGACACCGTCAATAAGCAAAAAAACTAGAACATTCTGTATAATACCTATCAAAATAGAAAGAAAAATAATGGTGCTGAAATCCAATCTATCTTACTATCTAGAACTTATGTTGAGGAAATAAGCATATTATTTGGACTTGAGTTACTGGTGGTAATGAGCTAAGTATAACTTCATTACGCTTAAGATTGTGTTTGACACTTTGATGCTAAAACTAACATTCACTTTGTACAACGCATGCACGTTCTAGGCTGTCATTTTCCCCGGTGTTTTTCCATCCGAGCCTTCATCCTCATGGAGATAAGCCCATGGCCCAAGGTAGAATTAGGCCTAGGCCCATATACTAGCTACCATCCCGCAATTTCAACTACAAAACTCAAAACAGACCAAACGATAACATGAACATTTGTTAGCGCTCTTTTTTGTTTCATGTGTTTTCTTTTTTTTTGAATGGTCAAAGGTTCTGGTCCAATTTACGTGCATCTCGACTAATCATTTCTACAGTCTGATTAAATGCAAGTCATCCATGCTGATCCTAGGCACCTCGACTAACCATGCTTCTTGTTCCGACAAATAATCGTCCATTTCCAGCCAATATTCTTAACCGACAAGAAACACTATTGCATGCTTTCTTAACTACTGGTCTAAGCTGAATGGTCTAAGCTGAATGGCTAAGAGTATCCATAATACTATAATTAAAAAAGCATAATCAAAAGTTGCCATATCAGCTTTTGATTATCCATTTAAGAGATTGTTAAGATTAACGATGTAGAGATCCACAATGACATAATCAAAATTAAATAACCAAAAGTTGCCACATCACCTTTTTAAATTACAAAAAAAAACTAAAAACTGTGAACATAGGAAATAGTTCTCCTAAAATAATTTTGAGACTAATAAAAATATTTAAAATAGAAAATAATTTTTGAACTTTCTTCAAAACTTAAAAAAAAAAAAATTTAAAGAAAAACAACTTTTGTGTAACTACGGTTTTTGAAAAAATAGTTTTTATATAAGAAAAGATTTTGAAAAAATATATTTTCTTGTACAAAACAATTTTTTGAAAAAAGAACAATTTGTTTTGTATAAGTGTTTTTAAAAAAAACAGTTAAAAAACAATTTTTGGGGGAAAACTGTTTTTTAAAAACAATTTTAAAAAAATAGTGAAATATTTTTTTTGAAAACATTGTTGAAAAAGAAAAAGAAAAAGAAAAAGAAAAAGGAGAAGGGGGAGATGGAAGAGAGAGAACATTTTTTTTTGTAATGATGTGTGTATTTTATTGAGAATGTGATATTTATTAAATTTGGTTATTGGCAAAAGGTTGTTACTTTTGATTATTCAAAGTTTAAAATTTGATTATTTCTAAGGAGGTTGTTAAGTTTGATTATAACATTGTTAGTCATATTTTGCACTAATATTGTTAACTTTAAAAATCTATCACTTTTGGTTATACCATTGTGGATACTCTACGGTATTCCTCTTGGGGAGATTCATCCAAATCTCACAGCTTGAATTAATGCTAGTGAATTTCTTCATTTTACTATACGCTGTAATCCAAAAGAGTCTTACTATATTTTATGAGAGAAGTTGATTTCAAACGAGTTTTAATCGAGTAGGATAGGGGGCCTATCACGAGTAAAATTTGAATTTTTTATACGTTGTAATTGGAAAAAGTCGAGGTAGTAGCTTTTTTGAGTTCAGTTTAAAGACTTAACTTGTTTCCAAAAGGATATTTAGAGCATCTCCATGTCAAATTTGGAGATGCCAAATTTATTTGAAGATTGATATGGCAATTTGACGTCAAAAAACCCTCCTCTCCAACAAGGACAAATTGTAATACTAAACTAGTTTCGAATATTAATTTTTTTGAACTTCAATAATTGTATTAAATAAAAAACGTGAAATTCAAATAATTTAGCCAAATTATTGTTGTTCTTACTTATTATTGTTTTGTAAATATATTTTTCCACAAAATTCGTGATAGTATTCCCCCATCCGTTTCCAAAAGGTGCCATTTTTTTTGCACATTCCAATTGGTGGCATCCACACTAGTGTTAAGTGATGCACTCAAGAGAAGACGATCTTCTTCTATGTGGAAGCTAGCACCTCTAACAACACTAGTTCTTTTATTTATGGCTTCATTACTAGCTCCGAATTTTATGATATACACCTGTACCATAAACTTGACATTGTTGTGTAGAGGGAGAGGAAAAAATAATTGCTCAGGTTCAATTTTATTGGAAACAAATTTCCAAATATTTTAATGATCTCTAAAGGTAGTAATGTTTTAAATTTAAACAGTCGAAACTTAGGTAATGTTTCCGGTAGCAATTTGCAGAAAAAACGTAAGCGTTTTTAGCATGTCGTTCACACAAATCAACAAATTTTGACATTTTACCATCTCGTTCACGGTAACTAACAACTTGTTAATAATTTTTTTTTTTGCTGCAATAACTTTACTCACAAACTCATCTACCATTTATTCACTATAAAAAACAACTTGATATTTCTCAACAACTTTTTCACTACGTATCAGAAACACCTTGTTGGAACATTTTTAATAAAATAAATGTTAAATATTAATTCCTCTATTCTCATACTCATTATTCTTCCGTTACACAATTATGTTTATATTAAACCAAAATCGGTTACAAGATTTAAGGGAATTTATGATTGTTATTATGTCTATTAATACCTATTACATCTATATATATGGGTACTCCATACAAGTGTGATGGTGATGGAAAATAGAGGAAGCATAGGGAGAGTATACACAAAAAATGAAAGAGAGTTTCAGGGTATTCATAAACTATTTTCTATAGAGTTGGGCAACTCGGTTCGTGACTTGTTCAAACCTCTCGGTGGTCGTGAACACCGGATGAGGAATGCTTGTGAGCTCTTGGGTTTAATCTTGGGGCTAGTACACTCCGGTGGAACCTTCACGAGGGGAGAAATATTAGCCTTAAGACAGTGACTACACGACTCTCATTCTCACATGCAACATCTTTCCTACTTTCACTATTTTTGTACTCTCATGTTTTTCTTATTTGTGTTTCTATGTTTATGTGGTCCAATGATTATTGTTATAAAATGATATTTGTGAACCAAAGTTCTAACAAATATGAAGTGTTAAGAATGAATAAAGTGTAAGCAAGTTGATCCATTGGGAAAACCATGAGAGAAGACTTGGTTAAACCATGAGGAAAGAGAAGCTATTCAAGTGAATCAAAGGCCAAGAAAAATAATCAAGTTTTAGTTTTGCAAAACCTAACTTTGTATGTAATTGATAATTATGATGTAATGGCATTTTTTTGTTGTTGGAATGCAGCTTCCATTCCTATGTATTTGTCCCTTGCTTTGGTTCATTCCACAAGCTTTGTCCGTATCAATATCGTGTCGTGTCCTATTGAGTTTTTGGCACATAGTGAAAGCTTTCATTCTCATGGTTTGTATGAGATGTGTTTGCTAAAAAATTGCAGGATACATATGTTATCTTTTGTTGGAAGTAGAATCAAGTATGCTTTTGGCTATGTTGCTATCAATGTGTGTTGGTGTTTCATTGCTAGTCGCTAGAAGAAGCCCATTTGGCTGGAAAATATGACCGGATTTTTTTTATGCTAATTGCATGTATTTATACAACAAGGAGAAAATGATTATGGTAGGCTTGGTAGCAAGATGTGTGAAAAATATGCAAACAGCGAGAGGGGGGGGGGGGGGTGTTTAGAATCAAACAAAGGAGGAGTTATGGTTTTATTTCCAGACTTTGATCTGTTTAGGCTCAATGTTAGAGAGAATTGGACACTCTCTAGTAAGCTGATGCCTTCTCATAGAACTGGGTTTTCGGCATTCAATACTAACCCTCTCTAATAGCTCTAGTTGCTCAGGCAAATCAAGTTCACAAATTATTTTTGCACTATAGGAATTCCGAAAACAAAACCAACGACAAAACCTGCAACACAAATGACTAGAGTAATTACAAGCAAAAAAATCTGCACCAATTGCAACACCAATCACACACACACACATGCTCGAAACTTATCCAATCACCACAATTCATTTCGTGCTTTTTTCCAACCAATGTTCCACTTACAATATTGTACACCACTTGCAATTTTCCCGACCACAGTGTTGGTAGAGTTCATTAATATACCACATACAAAAAATACGTCACGTTTAGCAACATAAACAAGAAGAAGAGATGTCTGAGTTCATCATTTTTATCCCTTAGGATGCAGATGGAAGACCCATGGGTCGTGACACTTGGCTGGTTTAAGGACCTTGGATGGTAAATGGCCTTCGGCTCAGAGCTTGACATTGGTTGGGTGGCACTGGCATTAGAGCCTTGGCTTGAGAATAGCCTATCACCAATCTACAAACAAACCATTGTTGCGACACAGTGAGCCACCACATTAGCATCCCGTGACCTCCAATTAAAAGATAAGCCCATGTGAAGCTTCAACAATCTGATATCCAAGAAAATACATTGGCACTCCCATGTGGGACCGTCTTCTGAGTTGAACGGCCATCTTGTTGTCACCTTTCATTTCTGCATTATCGAAATTCCTTTCTCAAGCCACCAAAGAAGCAAGCTTAATTCGTTTGAATACACAATGGCAACAGCTTAGTAAATTGCAAAAGTTATCAAAGGCCATATACCAAGTTAACACATTTTTATCCCACAAAATGACCTTGTCTACCACCACAAATCCAAACGTTCAACAAACTGAAACCCAATTTCCTTTCTTGGACAGCTAAATCACATGCGAATCGGTACTCTGTGGTTGTGATTACGAAGAAACCCAAACATTCAACAAGAAATGTAGGCATAATGCAAACCACTCACAACACAAACACCACGTTCAGTATAGAAGAGGCCGGCAATCGTCTCGCGCATTGGAAAAATAACAGGACAATGAAAGGAAGCCACAATAAATAAAACATCATATTTGCTCAAAACCCGTATAAATCAGAAGTTAGTTATGAAATCTGGGGAAAAAAAACCCCTAATTGGAGAGGCTTACCCTAATCTTATGAAATCTGGGGAAAAAACCTTACTTATGTGTGTTTTTAAAAAAAAAATTAAATGTAGATTAGTGGAGAGGGAAGTGAGAGAGATAAACCTGAGGAGATCGATGGCTGAATTGAGTCTGGTGGTGGTGGTGGTACCATGGTGGTGCAGCGGCCGTCGGTGGTGGTTTAGGAGGAGAGCTGGACGAGAGACAATACCAGTTTAGGAGGAGAAATTAGGTCAAGAGAGAGGTGAGATGCTGGTGGTGCGTCGGTGGTGTTTGCACAGCTGTTTTGGGCTATCGTCGTCCATGATTGCCGTTTCCATCTCAGCCCTAAAGCATCGTGAAATTGGGGGGAGCTCTGAGCGTTGGGGGATTAGGGTCTCAAAACGACGTAGTTTTGTTATATTATTATTTTTTTTGAAACTGTCAATAATATATCAGAGCCCTAAGGCAATACAGATTCCATCAAAAAATACAAGAATGAACCAAAACTACAAAGACTTTGACACAGGCACCCCCTGCAGAAGCAGGACCGACGAAACGCCTAGATTAGGAACCAATCTGGTCCAGGTAGTAGAGAAACCTAAACAGTTCCCCAGTTCAAACCCGAGAAAGCACATATGAAATCTGGAAGGTTGATTGGTCAAGATACCAGCACTAGCCGAAGAACCGACGACGGCGCAACCATGGCTACTGAGAACCACCACCGCGAAACCCAACAAAGAACAACGGACCAAACCTCCAAACCATGGAGACTTATTCTCCCACCACAAACACCCATCGGATCTGGGGAAACCAGACCGATACAGACCTGGACTGGAAAATCCAGCCGGTAAAGCCGGACAAACCGGCAAAACAAAAAGAACAAAAGAAACCCAACAAACCCTAGCCCCAACACACATTATTACCTCGCCGATAGCCACTTGTCGCCAGATTTGGGAAGACAAGGAAGAGACATGATGATTCCAGCCCACTAGTCGCCGGCCGGAGGTCGGAGAACCCGAAGCTTGGTCACCACGAACTCAGCAGCTCTTGCTCTCGAACCGTGAAAAGATACACCTTTGGGGAGGAGAGAAAAAGGAGGAGGGGGAAGAGAGAGGAGGGAAAAGGGTGGGGGGGAGGAGGAGGCGGAGGCCCCCCTCCCCCAGATCTGGAAACGACTAAGGGGGTTTTTAGAGAGAGAAAGTAGAGAGAAGGAGGAGCGTTTTCAGAAAAGAAGGGCAGGGGTTTTTATATTGTTGGATTGCCCAAATTAAACTACAGTGTTTTTAGCTTACTGCAGGGACTTGGAGTCCGTATATGCATGGGAACCAAATTCAAGAAATTTAATGCAAGTAATGTACATGGCTAGAAATATTTTGACACTCTGTGTACATGTGTGATTGGGACACAACTTTTACATCAAGTGATCCTACAATATGTGAGCCTCATCATAAAACTCACCAATAGGAGCTATCCAATTTGTGCGCAAAAACTCAATTTAGTTGTCTAAATGTCTTATGCAACAATGGCCCTATAGAGAAAAAATATGTACAAAGCGAAATAATACACCTAGAAATTTCGAAAAAAATATCAACCACGAGAAACACAAAAATAAATGAAAAAAAAGCCAAGTGTGAAATTAAAACACGAGACAGAAATGCTACGAATCGGATAGTGGCAAAAAAGACTTGACATGAATTTTAGAAACAAGATTAGTAACCTGGCTTGATATTCAAATCTTGGGAATCAAGTGGTTTGATTTGTCTGTTAAAAAAAAAAAAAAAGTGGTTTGATTTGGAGTTTCCAAAACAATAAGTCTAGGTACACTACCTCCAACCACTACACCATCCACTACATTCTTTGTAGGGCCCATCCCGGGTTCCAAAAAAATATAGAAAAATGTTCATAAATTTTAAAATAATATATTATGGTGCCCTGTAAAAAATTAGCTCCAACAAATATCGGTAAGTATTATTTCTTGATTCGTAGGGCAAAACTGTGAAGTTAAATAGTTTCGTCCTTACAAATCAAGAAATAATACTTACCGATATCCGTTGAAGCTAATTTTTTACAGGGCCACATAATATATTATTTTAAAATTTATGAACATTTTTCTGTATTTTTTTTGGACCCAGAATGGGCCCTACAAAAAATGTAATGGATGGTATAGTGGATGGATGGTAGTGTATGTAGCATCTCTCTTTCCAAAAACAGCAAGCGCTGAACAAGCGCTGAACGGGGCGCTGCTAAAATGCTCCCGACCATAGATTTTAATATCGGCCGGTACGAACCGTATCGGCCGGTTCGTACCGGAATTTGAGGGGTCCGGTTCGGATATTGGCCGGTATAACGGAGAGACTCTGAATCACAGGCGAACCGGCCGGAAACCGGTACGTATCGGTCTGTAACGGATTTAGTGGGCCGGTTTGGCCGGTTCGTCTCGGGAAGGGAAAAAAAATCAGGATTTGAGAAAGAGGAAAAAAAAATTTCGGGAAGAAAGAAAAAAAAACCAGAATTTCAGACGCCGTCCTTTTCGTCGTCGTTATCGTCATCGCCGTCGCCGTCGTGGACTCGTGGCCGCCTTCATCGTCCCCTCTCTCTCAAACGCCGTTCTTGTAATTGTTCCTCTTCGTACATGCACAGAACTGAAAAAAATGGGAAATAGAGAGGAAAAAAATTATGGCCGGAGTTATTATTTAAGTAGAGACTAGAGAGAGAGAGAGAGAGAAGTACCGTTGCCGTCGTCGTCGGTGTGGATCTGCTCGTTCGAAATTTGCCGGTCGTCCATGGGTGCCGGTCGGTCGTCCATGGGGGAAAGTTGGTGGTTTTGGAGTCAGAGTGGTTTTGTAGTCAGAGTGAGAGAGAGAGATGGGGTTTGGGTACAAAACTGTGTACGACAACAACAAAACTGTGGGTAGGTTCCGTTTAATAAAATCTGCCCCTTTTATTTGTTTTTTTTTACTCCCATCTTATTGTGTACAAAATTAAATATTTAATAAATAAAATAGGTAATAAAACAATTTAAGAACGCAAAAACACCATTTTTTAAAGTAGATAGAAGTTTTGTAAATTACCAATGTGAAACCAGAGAAAAACACCATATTTTACAAATATACACTAAAGTTCCAACAGAAACTAGAAGTGGCTAGTGATTATGTAATTTAAAGCCACTATGTTGTATTTATTTTAATGTCTTCATCTTACTTTTGCTGTTTATGTCAATTATATCGAAACTCATAATGTTGCATTTTTCTCAAATTTGTAAAATCTTATTGACTTGCGGGTTTTGATAAATTATCGGATATTTCACATGAAGAGAATGGGCTATTACATGTCTTAAATTAATTAAAATGTGATAATTTAAGCCAATGTTGGGGGCAAAAGCCACAAAAGTATATTTTTCAAGTTTTATACATGTTGCTGATGATTTTTAAAAATTCACGACCGCGACACCCGATTCCCGCGACGTATCACCGATACGTCCCGATACCGATATACCGAGACCGATACCGCAACGGCGACCGATACCGCGATTTAAAACTATGCTCCCGACACAAAGTGGCTGCTGCAAACGGGCCGAGTGGAGCTCCGGCGCGACTCATTTATTAACCACCCGATGACCCGAGCCGAGCGCATAACAAACTGAGCCTCGAACGACATTTCGGTTGGTTTGCCAAAGATTGCTAAAACGTGTACTATACGAGCGCAGCGAAAAAAGACACAGAACCAGAATATCCAGATTGCAGAGTAAAGAGTTGCAAGCAATACGCCACACACGCGCACATTAGCAGGGAGCAGTATGTGTTTTTTTCCCCTTTTAAATTTTAGCAGTACCTCTTTCAATATCTCCGGCTTATATTCTTCTTTCTTCTTCTTATCTCCGCCGGCGTCCTTGTCCTTGTCTTTCTTAGGCTGTGGAGAGACGAGGTCGACCTTCTTCTCCGTCTTCTTCTCAAGCATCTCATGGACCTTCACCGGATCCACGTCACCGATCACCGTCAGTTTGTTCGAACCGTCATTGCTCCGTTTCACGCATTCCACACCTTCAAAACATCGCAGAGAAATCGCTAGATTATCGGTCTCGACAAGTTTAAACGATTTGACCAAACGATTCCAGAAAAATCAAAAGATATTGCAAAAATTGTGAAATGCACAGAACAGAAGTAACTAGAAAACACAGAAAAAATCAAAGAAACAGAGCATCTGGGAATGAAGCTGTTAAATAAATGTGGAGCTGAGAACGAACCTTTGAAGGACCTCACGTACTTCTTGATCTTGGTTTCGCAGCCTTCGCAGTGCATGTCGGTTGCTGCGAAATTTTCACTGACATTTTAGTGGGAAAGTGATGGTGGCCTAAAACCCCCAAGGATTTTCCTAATTGATTAATGCCTTATTTGGAATATTTTTTTAAATTTTTTTTTAAAACATTCTTCTTATTTTCAATCATTTCTTTCTTCATTTTTCTTCATTTATTATCCGTACTATTCTCATAATTTTTTTTTTCAAAAACTAAACCAAACAAAGCATCTGGGTACCGGATGAGTATCTCATGGCAGTGCTCACGTGATGTTCGAACAGTCCATCTAGGCTATCTAAGGATTCTCCTATTTTTTTCTCTCCAAATTCGAGCCGTCCAAAATAGAAATAAACGGCTCGGATATGCCAAGTAGACACTACGTGATACTCACTTAGCACTGAAAAATTTCTCTAACTAATTAATGCCCCACTAGAACTAAGGAAAGTAATTTTGTCACTCATTTTTTCTCTAACGTTTCCCAAAGTTTGTTCGAAAAAGTTTTCCGGAAATCTCTTTGGGAAGTATATTGCAAGTTTTTTCTACTCTCTCTGTTTTTTATATCAGCAAACAGCTTTGAAAACGTTACCGGTCCTTGGTCCCCTTGATTATTGAGGGAACAAAATAGTCCTCACTATTTTTTTGTTCAATATCATTCATTCAAGATACCCAGTGGCAATTATAGAAGGATTTCATCACAATTTTGAAAGAACCTAAACCACTATCATCTAGACACGAGCCTCTCCTGTGCCCTGTTAAGGAGATCCAAATCGAGTTTGGGGGCAACGTCAATCTAAGGTGAGGAGGTAGAGAACCCAAAAAATGGGTAGCTCAAGCTCAAACCAAAAATCGAGCAGGAAGAGTTGTTCATTCTTTTTACTTCGCATCATGCCATCTTCTAAACTGAATACAGAATATCAAGTCAAGACATGACATGTAAATTGAACCGAAAGAGGAGGGCAATTTGGTACAATTAGGGTTTGTTTTACTAACTAAAATAAGTAATCCCTTCGTTCCTTTTTAAGTGTCATAGTTTGAAAAGCACGCAGTTTTAGGAGTCAACTTTCACCTCTACTTTACACTTTTCTCATCAATTTTTCTTTCCACATTAATTTTTACCTCCACTTTACCTATTAATTTTTCAAAGTGGACACTTATTTTGAGACAGCTTAAAATGAAATACTGGACAATTAAATATGGACAAAGGGAATATTTATTTTTTAAATTAAAAATGATATATTATGAAAGAATGACTTGTTTCTAGGGGCCTATCTAGAGATAAGCCCAACAAGCCATCAGGCTAGGGCATCCAAAAAAATAAAATTCCTTGTATAGATGTATATATATTATTTTCACGCAAGCATGGCTCGAAGGATGTTGCTGGTATGTTTGTTAGTGCTTAGTAGAGTTGGTTGGAGCAAGGTTCGAATCCCGTGCCCAGCTATGTTGATTTATTTTTGGCGCAGAATGGTGCTGTTGGTCACGTGCACAAACAGAAAAAGCTTGCAATTAATGCTTCCAATCAAAGAACAGACCAGAGGATCAAAAAAACAAAAAGACACAGAGAACAGACCATTTGATTCTGTTTACTCTTTCTTTCCGTCTCTTGGTTGACTGCAGTCACCTCTCTCTCTCTCTCTCTCTCTCTCTCTCTCTCTCTC